>JBBJLR010004555.1:0-14161 GCA_037577145.1 Brachypetersius gabonensis
GGGAGACTGTCCCCTGTAGTTAAGGAATGGAAGTCGCTTTGGATAAAAGCGTCTGATAAATGCCGTAAATGTAAATATCACACAAACAGCCAATTATCCCACAATACAGCTTGTCACAGCTAAAAAGATATATATAGCTGGTATGTCCAGGAGTCCAATAGTCTGGCGAAATCCAGAGTGGAACATACAAAATCTGGAAACTCATAATGGCATACCTTTTCTACTACATTTTTAGGCTGACATCCAAGTGCTTCTGCAGTTTCTGTTAAGTATTTATGCTGAAGTTTCTCTCCATCTGATGGTCTAGCAGGAACCAAATGGTCTACCAAACAGGCGGGCTTTCAAGATCTAGCCACAGTCAAGCATTTGGCATCCAGCATGTATTACTTTTCTGTTCTCTGCCTCTGTCTTTTTACAGTCTTTACAGAGGACGTGACTGTACAGCTTATGGGAATGTCTTGTCTTCAAGCATACATCAACTTTCACCTCTTATCAAAATGTTGTTTTTAGTGACAGCCCTCCACCGGAACAAGATGTGGGGTGAGGTTTTTTTTTTTCCAAAAAGCCATCTCAGTAAAGATCTCTTGATGCCTTCCCAGACATATAGGTTTGGTAAGACCTCTGCTAATCAACCTAATTAGTGAAAAATGAAGCAAATGCTTATTATTTGGGTGATTCCATCAGAAATCACACTTTTGTTCTTCTTAAGTTTTATTATTATTAATACTATCATTATTATTTTATATCTTGGAATTTGGCATCTCATCTCCTCCTAGAGTTTTTTAATGGTAGCCTAGTGGTTAGAGCGTTCACCCTGCGATCAGAAAGTTGTGGGTTCGATTCTCGAGACCGCTAGGCACCTCTGAGGTACTCTGAGCAAGGTACCGTCCCACACTCTGCTCCCCAGGCGCCGTGTTCCTGGGTGCCCGCTGCTTCACTTGGTGAATGGGTTAAATGCAAAGGAAGAATTTTGTGCTGTTCACACTGTGTGCTGTGGTGTGTTCACGTATGAATGGTCACTTTTACTTTTACTTTCTAAATGTGGACATGGTTCTAACATCAAATTGTCTGTCTGTAACAGTCTGGCTGCAAATGTGCTGAGGAAAAGTTAAACAGATTTTAGCATTTGGCCTGTGGAAGACATTTAGTATATTTGCACATGGCAGTCCGGCACATACCCACACTGAAACATCACTCAGCTCAGCCTTGCTTACTTTTCAGGGTAGTAAACTGAACTTTCAGCCTTAACTCTATTAAGGTTTAATACTGGCTTCAGCACTGCTTGTGTATGTTTGCCCTTTTAAAGGCTGTTGCATGATTAAACCAATTAACTTTATTAATCCTACAACTCGACCAGTTTTAAGCGATGATCACATGCTACGGCCATGACTCATGGACACTTGGAAAAGGTAAAGTGGGGAAATGCTTATAATTTGGTAAACGCAAAGTGGAAAAAGTGCATAAAGAGGCAGAGCAGTATAATAGCGTTCTGTTATCAGATTGAAAGACTTGCTCCTTCACCATTTCTGCTGCCCCCTCAGTTTACGTCATATTAGCGTCAGTCCTGTTCAGAGAACAGAACATATTGTAATTTCTAAACATTATAAAATATAATTCAATGGTAAATGATTGTATGCAAGAGATATCTTGGTTGATTTTATTGCAAAATTGTCATATGTTTATTTTATGAAATCAGTGTGCGATAGTCTGTTTGGTACATCAACAATCAGTTTGCCATATAAACAAACTTTCCTGCCTTGATTTCATGTATTTATGGTATATGCTGTCATAAAACACTGCAGGGTTTCAGGCTTAAAATGTATGAAACCTTTTTATTGTCTTTCATCTCTTTTCAGAAATGTTCTCTGTGCTCGTTTCTCCACCGGAACAAGATAGTTTGTGGTGTGTGACTGATTACCTGAAATCTTATCTGTGACGTGCCATCGATGACTTGTCAATCAGATGACATAAGGGATTCCCAGATACAGTCACATCCTCTGTCAAGACTATAAGAAGACAGAGTTGCAAAACCCAGATTCACAGCACAGAAGATACGACACCCTGAGACCTGCCAGTTGACTGAGGCTCCCAAAATCATGAAGACCTTCTTGTTTTTCCTTCTGACCATTTTGGTGGCCACTGGAGTACCTGCACCCCCAGCATCAGATGAGAAGAAACTTGACAGGACGATTTTAAAAGAAATCATAGCCCAGGTTAACACTTTGGAGGGCACCTTAAAGCCAGCAGTAAATAATGTAAGAACATTTTTAGGATTTTAGTACTTTATAAATAAAAGGAAAGAACATGTATCTGACAATTATTTAACTTTTATTTTCTCAGTGGGTTGAAGCTGTGGAATCCAGTGAATGCAATGTAAGTAACAGAAATATGAATTATCTAAGAGAAACAAATATGACCTTTTGACTTGTGAAAACAAACTAAATCTGACACTGTGCACCAGGCTGACTACCTCTGCAAAGCAGAAAAAGTTCTACATCCACTGAAAGCAGAAGAACTGAAACTCCAGGAGGAGTCTTGGCTGTTGCCCAGGATGCTGGTGGCTTACACAAGAGTAAGTGTGACAGTGATGTGAAAGCATCAAATCTTTTACAAAATGCAGAAAAAATAGCACTTTTTGAATTGTTTCCAGCAGTCACTTATAAAAAAATGTATTTTAGAAGTGTTCCCTCCTTAAGTGAGCTGGGAAATATCTCTTCATTTTTGACTCATTCAAATTGCAGTTTAAAATTACTTTTAAGTTGTTATCATGCTTTACGCAACCACTTAAAGTATGTTATTTGAAAATGAATGCTCCAGGCAAATGCAGTGTAGTCAAATGACACTCAGTCACACTAAAGAATGAATGAATATTAAAGTGAATGGAGGTTTTAGCAAGTTTTGGTCACTCTTGTCAGAAAAAACGTTTATCACGATTTAAATTTTTGTATATAATTAAAATATCAGCAAATCAATTCATTTTATTAGCTGTCATTTGTAATGTGCTGAGGTTTCATAATGAACAGACCAATGGAAATTGTCCAAAATGGCTCAAATCTCTTAACATTAATACATATTTAAAGGTAAGAATACTTTTCCTCTGCTGTGTTTTTGGAGACGAAAGGGTCGGCTCTCTGTACCTGACACTGATCCTAGTGCTGTCTTTTCTATACATTAGAAAACATGCAATATTTCTTTGATATTGTCTGTTTCATTTAACATTCACAATCTTCATTATGACTGATTAACTCTGATTTCTGTGTTTCACTTGCAGAATATTCAGTGCAAGGTCCCAAACTCGGATAGCGCACTTGGGCTTCGGAGTATGCTGACCGAAATACGCAGATGCGCCCAGAAATTGATAGTTCAATCTTAGAATTTAATAAATAACTGTAAAATGTACTGTAATTGATTTTATTTTCAAATATGTTATCAAATTAACTATGATTTCTGTTTACATATTTGCTGAAAATGTTTATACGTTGTTAATTTATTCATAACTTATTATTTATGGCACGTTGTACAAATTTGTCTGACTGTTTAGTGTTTACTTTTTCCTTTTCGTTATTATTGTTCTACATGTTGTTCAATAAAAGTTCTATTTTGAGTTTATTTACAAAATATGTGTTAATGGTATAGTGGTTTGCATAGCTTGCTGCCTGAATTAAGTTCAGGTCACTAATTCTTGCCTACAGAGTGATATCTGGTTGTGCACCCAACTACCTAAATCCCACCATTCAGCCTTATGTTCCTACTCGCTCCCTCCACTCCTCCAAGGAACATCATCTGTCTCTGCCATCACTACACATATTTACATTATTTGGCTGTTGCCCTTATTCTGAGATCAGAAGGCTGTGGTTTTGAATCCCAGAACTGCTAGTGGCACCACTTAAATACCCTTGAGCAAAGTACCGTCCCCACACTCCTCCCCGGATGCTGTGCCTCTGGCTGCCCACTGCTTCACTTGGTGAAGAGAGAAGAAATTCACATTGTGTGCTGTGCTGTGTTTACACATGACTATAAGGGGTCCACTTTACTTTAACCCAGTCAAAGCAATGCTGGATCAGGAAGACATCTATGAATTTCTGCTCAATAAAACACTCAAATAATGAGATTGCCACAAAAATAAAACTAAAGCATATACTGTAAAACCATAAAATGTAATTTTCACTTGTTAGAATTTAAAATTATTAAT
The DNA here is from genome assembly GCA_037577145.1 of Brachypetersius gabonensis. Classification (NCBI taxonomy): domain Eukaryota; kingdom Metazoa; phylum Chordata; class Actinopteri; order Characiformes; family Alestidae; genus Brachypetersius; species Brachypetersius gabonensis. The sequence continues at coordinate 4,193 of JBBJLR010004555.1, forward strand.
AATAAAATTATAAATTATTAATTATTAATCATTTCTATGTTTAGTATTCATTTTCTGTTAAATTACTTTATACACATGCAAAAGGGTCACCAACTCTTTTGATATACTCCACCTCACCAAGAACAAAACACTTTTTCCACATTTATAATCATGACCACCTCCCAGAGTAGTCAATCAATCACACAGTGAAATATAATGCAAGACAATGTGAAGATATTGAAGTTCTCAGCAGTTGCTTTGTTAGTCAGTCTTACATTTTCTTCTCACTTGCAGATAGTATTGTTGAGCACCTCAACACACGCTGAGGAGTGAACAAAATCTCTACTGCACAATCCTGATGATGCCTGGTATGGTTGCACATCTACCATCCTTACTTACCAAAAGGGGCTCAGCCTGGTAACAGACATTTCACAACTGAGCTTGCTTCCAAAAATTCTTTTTTTTCAATATGTCCAGTGAGGAACATAAGTATTTGAACACCCTGCGATTTTGCAAGTTCTCCCACTTAGAAATCATGGAGGGGTCTGAAATTCACAGGTGCATTGTAGGTGCATTCCCACTGTGAGAGACAGAATGTAAAAAAAAAAAAAAAATCGGGAAATCAAATTGTATGATTTGTAAAAAATGTATTTGTATTGCACTGCTGCACAATTATTTGAACACCTGAGAAAATCAATGTTAATATTTGGTACAGAAGGTCAAATGTTTTCCGTAGTTCTTGGCCAAGTTTACTTACACTGCAACAGGGATTTTGGCGACTTCTCCACACAGATCTCCTCTAGATCTGTCAGGTCCTGGGGCTGGCGCTGAGCAACACAGAGTTTCAGCTCCCTCTAAAGTTTCAGTCTGGAGACTGGCTAGGCCACTCCAGAACCTTGTTATGCTTCTCGCGGAGCCACTCCTTGGTTTTCCTGGCTGTGAGCTTCTGGTCATTGCCATTTTGGAAGACCCAGCCACGACCCTCTTCAGTGCTCTGACTGAGGGAAGGAGGTTGTTGCTCAGAATCTCACAATACATTCATCCTCTCCTGAATACAGTGCAGTCATCCTGTCATCTTCCCAGAAAAGCCCCCCAAAGCATGAGGTTTTCACCCCCATGCTTCACAGTAGGGGTGGTGTTCTTTGGATGCAAATCATTTTTCCTCCAAACACGGCAAGTGAAGTTTACACCAAAAAGTTGTATTTTAGTCTAATCTGACCACATGACTTTCTCCCAGGCCTTCTCTGGATCATCCAGATGGTCACTGGCAAACTTCAGACGGGCCTGGACTTGTGGTGACTTGAGCAGGGGAGCCATCCGTGCAATGCGTGATTTGAAACCATGGCGGCGTAGTGTTCTACCAACAGTGATCTCTGAAACTGTGGTCCCAGCTCTCTTCATGTCATTGTCCAGCTCCTAGTGTAGTTCTGGGCTGATTCCTTCCTATCTTCAGTGATACTCCACGAGGTGAGATCTTGCATGGAGCCCCAGTCCGAGGGAGACTGACTGTCGTCTTTAGCCTCTTCCATTCTCAGACAATTGGTCCAACAGTTGATCTATTTTCATCAAGCTGCTTGGCAATTGCCCCGTAGCCCTTTCCAGCCTTGTGGAGGTCCACAGTTTTGTCTCTGGTGTCTTTGGACGGATCTTTGGTCTTGCCCACGGTATTAGTTGGAGTCTGACTGACTGTGGGGTGGACAGGTGTCTTTAAAGAGCTCAGACAGGCACTACTAATTAGGATTACTAAGTGGAGTAGAGGTGGATTTCTTAAAGGCAGAGTAACAGGTCTTTGAGAGCCAGAATTCTTGCTGATTGCCAGGTGATCAAATACTTTATTTGTATTGCAGCAGAATTTATTTGTATTGCAGCAGTGCAATACAAATAAATTCTTTACAAATCATACAATGCAATATCCTGGTCTTTTTGTTTTTACATTCTGTCTCTCACAGTGGGAATGCACCCACAAAGTGAATTTCAGACCCCTCCATGATTTCTAATTGGGAGAAAAATCACAAGGTGTTCAAATACTTATGTTCCTTACTGTACAAGAGATCTCATATACACTAGAATACCAGATGCAAACACCATACTAGGTGGGAGGATTATTTCTCTGAAGTTCTCCCTGACGTATAATCAATGATGTCTCAGCAAAGAAATCTGCAAGGCTTTGCAGACGTAAGTAGGACAGTCACATTTGTTGTCAACAAGAATCGTCTGATCTGTTTTACCAAACCAATAAAATGTACCAAGCAACTGAAATGCAAAACTTTAATACATACTCAACAAATGAGCCTGCACAGAAGTCAGTCATGCCTCTTCATGTTTCCTATGCCCCTGGCCTACTTTTCTTTCTTTGTGCATTTTCATATTTTTTTTTGCTTAACTGCCTGGCCTCATTGTTGTTGACTGTAAGAACCATGCACTCTTCAACAGCTGGTTAATACAGTAACACTTTTTTTACTGTTTTAATGTTTTGTAATTATAAATATCTTTAAATATAAGATGAGAAGATAGAACTTAATTTATCCCGAGGGAAATTCTTTAGTCATTAGCATGCTCAGTGCAACAAGAAGAAAAGATAATAAGACAGTAGAAAATAAAAATAAAGATAATAGTGCAACAACAAGAACATTATTGTAACAAAATAGTACACGGCTGACACTGCTCTGTCTAAGATTTAGTGAGCTGTAGAAACAGATCAGCAGTGCAAATGGTGACTTAGTGTTCCTGCAATACAAATATGAATCAAATAAAATAGCAATAGATGATGAGGGGATGAGATTAACTTTCAATAACATCCAGTCAGTTCACAAATAAAGCAGTTCAGTTGCAAAACTCCTAGTTGGAACACAATGACATAAAGACTGAAAAAGATCACCTACAGATCAGGGAGGAGTACAACAATCATATTGCCACATGTAGAAAGGATTTTCTGTGGCATTTATTCTTCATTTAGAGGCGATGAGGCTTATGTTGCATGTGGTCTGATGTTCTATGAAGGAGACATGCATGAGGTGGGAAGGGGTTGTCCATAATGCAGAGAGAGTTGTGTGGCTACCACATTACATTAAATGTAGAAGTTACACATAAAAGCAATCAGCCCAGCTCATCTGAATGTACTCAAATCAGTATAAGTCACATACCCATTTGTTTTCTTTGTTATTTTGCTGTTCATTTTGTGTTCATGGTCTTCGTCCTTTTTTCATGTTTTCGTTTTTCTGGACACTTTCCATTCCACCTCAAAGCTGTACACCTGACACAAAACCATACGTGTTTGAAAACTGCCACATAATTGGAACTTGTAATGTGCTTTGAAGGAGAACATTAACCGCCAATTCTGTTACATTAACTAACAGACAGACTAGTAGCATTAACCAAGTTCACTTATTTGTGTATAAGTGGCTTTATTATGGCCTTCACTAAAAAATTGCAATTTAAAATAGTAAATTGTAAACTAAAATCAATACTTAAAGCACAATTATATTGTGTATGGTAATGTGGAAACTGGACTACACTGTGTATGATGATGTGAGAAATAATGAAATTTGTAGTAAAGTACAATTGAGGCTGTTATAGCACAAGGTAGGCCAAACCAGCAGTCAGCAGTCTTACCCACTAAGGGCATTATGGCTGCATGCTCTATACCAACCCAGCAGGAGCTCATATTTCTAATCAATTGTTTGATAGGTGAGCCTTTGCTTGATTTAACTGTCCTTCAGCCACACCAGTCCCTTGTATAATTACTAAAGTAAAAACAGAAAGGGTGATCATGCCAGTCTACACTGTTACCAGTTCTGGATTTACATTTACATTTATGGCATATAGCAGTTTTAAATGATTAATAGAATCTGATTAATCTTACCTATATTTTCATCAAGAATTCCACATAATTGATGATATTTTTTAAAGTATTTTTCCTCTCTTCCTGCTGTCTTTCATGAGACACTCTTGCTGTCAAATGCTGTGAATCATTTGATTAACTCCCACCCAGAACTTTATGTTTGCCTGATGCTGAAGGTGCAGCAGGTGCAGCAGCAACCGCTACGATGATATGAAGCAAAAGCAAGAAGGTCTTCATGGTTTGGGCGGCTTCAGCCAGCTGGTAGAAGAATCTTTAAAGGTTATGAAGACACTTCCCATGATGTAAAAGCTCTTTACCAATTTAAGTCTTTCTTAGAACCTGGATATTCTGTTGTCTTTAAAAGGCTCTTCACATTTATACTTCTCAGTTACCAAAATGTTTCTTCTACCACTTTTATGTTTAAGAATGCAGTGTTAAGAGTAACATCTATATGGCATATGGTGTTTTTGAAGGACCTTATATCAGGACAAGTGAACTTGGTTATCGATGCTAGCCGGCACGGTGTCTGCAATTATGTGGCGGTTTGAAAAGACGTGTTTGAACTTGCGACTGTTGAAGGATGTTGATTTTCACCCCCAGTGTTTGTGGTTTTGTGTCAGGTGTACAGCTTTGAGGTGAAATGGAAGTTTCAGTCCAGAAGTTTAGGAAAATAAAAAAACATGAAAAAAGTGACCAGATGACTGAGAAAGAAAACACAACACAACTATCAAATGGAAAAAATTAATTTCTTGCTACAAATTGAAAACTCGGTAAACTAGAAACCCAGAACACTGAAGAAAGTATGAATACCATGAAGCACAGAATGAACATAAAATGAACAGCAAAAAACAAAGAGATATTTTCTCTTTGGTATGAGTACATTGGGAAGAGAGTTTTAAGTGTTGGGGAATAGGAGGAGATGTGGTTTACTGGAAGTGGATTGCACCTAGTACTGAAAAGACATATGTGCAAAAGCCAAAACTGAGTTACCTCTTAATACTACAAAAACGCACTGGGCCCCATAGTGCTGCAGTGGGTAGTGATAAGGATTAGAATAATCAAAAAATATTAAAAAGGGCTACTTAACAGGTTAGTTAGTGATAGAGGTTATATGCTGCCCACACATAGTGAACAGCAAATGCTCTTTCAAAGGGGCCAGAAAAGCCTAGACAATTCACAAAGGGTACTCTTTTAGAGGGCCTCAAACATAAAATAATGAAGAAAAAAAAAGTTTATAAATGTCTTTTCTACTCAAGAAGGGATATTTTAGCCACCAATCATTCATGAGGGAGGACTATTAATAGACACTATTGAAAAACAGGGTGAAGATTTGAATATTCAGTTATTACTCTTATTGGCAGAGAACCAGTGGGTGATCTGAAAAAGGGGTGCTGTATTCTAAAGATTTATTTAAATTGAGTGTATGAGCGGATACACCCATGAGACTGCTTCATTCTTCAATACAGTTCCCTGATTGTGTTTGATTTTTTGACTAAGAATAAGTTTCAGACTTTTGCTCCAATTTTCCATGACAATTGCACTGTTGCCTCACACCCCCAGGGTTGGGGTTGCTAGGTTATGGGGACGAAGGCGAGACTGACGCCGCTCTGTTTGGCATGTTTTTCTTTAGCATTTTTAAAAATGTTATGATTTAATGTAAATATTTGACAGATCAATTCATAGTATTGTATAATCTATATATGAAGAGCTCTGATGCAAAAGCCTCTAAACGCCATCTCTGTCAAAAATGAGATACTAATGCGGAGTGAATGTGAGAGAAAGCGGGAGAGTGTGTGTATAAGAGAGAGAGACAGAAAAAACTGAGAGAGAGAGAGTGTGTGTTCTTTTTATCAGAATGTTTTGCACAGTACTCTCTTACATATTTTATTAACCTAAACTTTTTAAATCTGTTTTTTTTATACAATTTTATACAGCTTTAATATGATTAAACACTTTAATACTTCATTTATTTTGTTTGGTTGAATGTTTTGTTGTGTATTGTCTAGGGTGTGTATTTTTGTACGGAGTAGATTAGCTCATGAGCACAGGTGGCCTCCAAAAATTGGTATGGATGTATGAATGAACTGAACCCACTACCTGCCCATGACCACCACCCATCCAACCAAAACACCCCTTTGCTTATGTGCCATCATCATTTCAATGTTTTCAGTTGCATCTTTTGTGATTTCGTGGCTCTTTCCTATGCCTGTGTGGAAGACATGGATGTAGAGGCTTTTGCAAAAAAAGATCTATGAATTTAGCTAGATTTGACGCAAAAAAAAAAATGTATTTGTTCAAAAGCAATAAATTGGCTGAAGACAGATTTCTTAAAAGAATATATTTTTTCACCAACTGATAACCTTTTCGTTACCTTTAAAATTAAGTTGCTGAGCTTTAACATTAGAGCCTGATAAAAAATGCTCTTTTAAAAGAGAAGTGGTCAGGTGGATTTAGAGGGTTTTTTATCTGAGCTCTTTATATTTTACTATTATTTCCACTACTTTTTGACACAAGAGTGGAATGTAAACAGACTTACTTTGAGATGAGTTCGCCCGTGTAGCATGAAGGATGAACCCAGATGTGGAAAGAAGCGAGAGGGTTGGTTGATTTGCGCACCTTGCTCTGCAAACGCTTGACAATAAGAGTAAGGATTCCCACCGGAAATCAACGTTAACACTCATGCACACAATATAGTGAGTACTTACGTGAAGCCTGGGCTGAGACTGCATGGCGAGATGTGGAGACTCAATGAACGAGCAACCTGAAGCAACCTATTGCCTTTTTATGTACTGTGTGACTCATTAATTTCCAATGCCCAGTGCACATGTAACTGGTGTAAATGGTGAATGTGAATTTTTTTTTCGTGGCAAACATCATCTCAAAAGAGAAAGTTGAGTACTGTGTCTGGCTGGCCTTATGTACGCTGCTCTCTGCTGCCCGCGAGTTGGCTGTGCTTTGGAAAACATTGACGCGCGCATTCTCAGTAGACCTACTGCTACACCACAACCGTCTGCCTGGCCCTCTGTGTGGTGTTTTCTACTGCTGTGTCAGGCTGCTTGCATCGCTCCCCTCTCCATCTCCTTTCTCATCTCCCTGTCTATAGACTTGTGGGTAACTAGTTGGTTGACTGCCCAGCTGCTGTGTGTAGTCAATTGACTGACCGGGTAACGCTGGTTAAGCGATCGCTGGGTATGGCTGATGCTGTTTACTGGTGTTTGTTTGTTTGTATAATTTATTCAATGGTTTCTATATTTTTCTGATTTTCCCTGCTGCTCCTGCTAAAATGAAGACAGTACTACAGTACTTGGCTGCTGAGCTCTTGGCCCTCCGCTCCCACCCGGCCTCTCCACTGCTGGCTCTGCTCCACCACCCTGACATCGCTCAGCTCCCTCACCGGAAATATGTCCACCGCAGTTCAAGACAGAGCTATTACAGTGACGCACAAATCTGATACCATCCCTGTGGTCTTCCCGTCATCACCCCTTCAGAAATTCGGACGGGCGGACAGTAAACCACACCACGCTGGCCAGCTTCCCCTCAGCGATTAGCAATAGTTCCAGCCACTGCACCGTCTCCTTGGGGCTGCTCAACGTCCACTCACTCACCGACAGGGGTCCACTTGTTTATGAGTTCACTAACGATCATAAATTTGATTTCCTCTGTCTGAAACATGGCAGTGTTCAGCTGATTTGCTGAGCTCAACCAGACCACCTCGTCTGGGTTTGTTTATGTTTGTAAATCCTGGGTTCTGGACATGGGGGTGGCTTTGCCATCATTTACAACAAGAAGTGCAAGGTATACTCCCTCTCTGATTCTACTCACAAGTCATTTGAATCTAGTGCATTAAAAATCCATGGATCCACTCCCACCATTTCAGCAGCTATTTACACCCCCTCGCTTTTTCCCCTCGCTTTGTGTGTGTCCGGATTCTCCTTTGTTACCGCCAGCTCAGCTCTGCTCATTTTCTTTCAAATTCCGCCTCTTTCCGCCTCTTTCAATTGGCTAATAATTTGGCAACTTCTGTGCTCGGATTGGTTAATTTTATACAACACAGCAGATAATCAGTCTTGGCAAAAGTTGCAGGGGACTACCAGCCAATCATGATCCAAAACCTATAACTTTATTAAATCACAAGAATCACACACTGATTTATTGGCAGTCTTGTGGGCCATAAAAGATTTCAAAAGGGCCGGATCTAGTTGAATAGGCCTGCACTATAATGACGGACATCAAAACCTCCTGGATACACTGGCACCACTCAAAACCCCAAAACATCACCTTTTTTCACTCTGCCCCTTGGAACACACCAGAACTACATCACCTCAAAGCTGAGGGCCGCCGTCTTGAGCATCTCTCAAGGAAAACTGGACTCACGATTCATAAGGACATGTACCATAACCACCTGTTCAAATATAAAAAGCTATTTCCACTGCAAAAACTGTTTACTATGCTACCCTCATCCAGTCTGCTGAAGAAAACACACACACTTTATTCACTACACTCTCTCACCCCTCACCTGCACTCCACTACTCTCTGCAATGACTTAATCGGCACAAAAATTTAAAACATCCACCAGCAACTGTCTCCTCCATGCAACATGCCTGATTGCACATATTATGCACTGCCCTATCAACTACCCTTTTCCTCATTGTCAAATTTCACCTTCCCATACATCAGTGAAATATGTACCACTATTCATGAATCAAAGTCTTTCACCTACAAATTAGATCCTCTTCAGAGAAATCTGGTCAAATGCTGTCTACCCTCTCTTTATCCCCTTATCACTGACATACACCTCACCTCTGGCTCAGTTCCTGCACCAATTCAAATGGCAATCATCACACCTTAATCTCCAACATCCCATATCTGTCCAAAATCCTACAAAATTGTGTTGTTTCCGGCCACTTCACAGCACAGAAACAGCCCTAATTAAAATGATCTACTGATGGCAGCAGACTCTGGCCAACTCACCAGAGTCTGCTGCCATCAGCTTTTGACACAATCTCTTATCTTACTCTCCTAAGCCGCTTAGCTTCCATAGGAATAAACGGCACAGTTTTGTCCTGGTTCTCATCATATCTCTCTGGTTGCATTCAGTTCATGCAGTCAAGGTCTTTCCAATTCCAACCTTTCCCAGTTAAAAGTGGTGTGCTGCAGAATTCTGTCCTGGGGCCCCTCCTTTTCATTATCTACCTTCTTCCTCTTGGCAATATTTTTAGGAAACACAGTATCAGTTTCCACTGCTACGTGGAGGACACCCAGTTCTATGTCTGCTCCAAACCCACTACACTGCCGTGCAAAGGCAAAAGACCGTAACATCAATTTTGTAAATTATAATAATTTTGAGTTATTATAATTTTTGGAACAATGGACATCAATTTTATCATGTAGACAAATATTTTGAGTCAATTTTGTTATTTTATGGTAAAAATAAGATTTTGGTTTTGCCGTAACTTCCGAAAACAGAGGAAAAACCAAGACAGAATCCCTTAAGATTGCAGTTGCGGTCTTTTAGCTTTGTTCCGCTGCTCTCTAGAACACTGGAGTTAAGTGACGGTGAACTTCAGGCGTTCTGCCTTTGTTTTACTAAGCACCGAAGTAAAGATACTGTTTGCCAGGCTGAAGTTACGGTGTTATGCCTGTGTACGGTGTTATTGTATGTAACTGAAGCGATTTTCCCACACATGTTAACTTCAGTTTTGTAAAATTCATCTAGGATCCGATAACCTTTATAGCTACCTAGCAATGCAAAGTTGGGCTGGTCAAAATCCATGGAAAACAACATTCACTGAGAAGACAATCCATTGTTTAAATCTATCACGGGTTTTCAGCCCATTCGCGATATAAATGTGCGTTAGTCTAATCTATCATATTCATTTTCTCAAAGAGAAAATGGTATTTGAGAAAGGGCCAAATTAAATAGTTCAAATATAAGAAATATAGGTGGAAGGATACTTTGACCTCTTAAAGTATTATTATATTTAATTTAAAAAAATGTAAGGTTTTAAAATGATCCAGTACTGTTTTATATAATTTTTTATTTTGTAATATTCAATTTAAGTAACATTAAGTCTTACTAGACATAACTCACTAAATGTTATTTTAAGGCTGTAATTGTTATCATAGAAATGTTTGTATTAAGTGATAAA
>JBBJLR010004566.1:0-14161 GCA_037577145.1 Brachypetersius gabonensis
ACACACACACACACACACACACACACACACACACACACACACACACACACACACACACACACACACACAAATATTGTGGATATCTTTTTTTAAACATGTCCCAGACACAGTGCAAATGCTAATTGCTCACCCTCAAACACCTTGTCCACCTCTGTCTTATAGGACTCGAACTTGAACGGTGTGAGGAAGCCCAAGGAGCCCAGGTGGAAAGCCATAACCGGGGGAACACTGCCCTGTAGAGACAGACACACACACACACGCACGCACGCACACACACACACACACACACACACACCAAAGGTGTGAGAAAATATTGATATCACAAGGATGTCATTTGTCATTTTTGTGGAAATGGGAAAAGAGGTGAGTGGCAGAATTTACAGTATGTTTACAGTGGAAGAAAATATCACAGAGGTATCATGTCATTGTCTCCATGGATACTTCCATCCCTACACCACCTTGGATTTAGAGAAAACAATCACAGATTCTGATTCACCTGGAAGAGCGATGAGGCGTAGAGCAGCGTTCCATCTCCCCCCAGACAGATAATCAGATCTATACAGTCCGAGATATCATCAAATCCTGCAGGGTAAAACAAACACACACACATTCAGGATATTCATGGTTAGAAAATAAACAACAGTAATAGTCAAAAGGTTAAGAGAACCTCCCTAATCTGCTTGATACAGTTTTCTGTTGTCTTGTCCAGCTGTTTTGTTGCTCATGTTTTTCTTGCGCTCCTCTGCTCTTTTTGGAATCCCTTTGTGTATTTTGTCCTATCTGCATTAACATAGTCTTGTAGTGTTTCTGTGTTTGTTCTTGTCTTGTACCCTAATGCTTGAGGAATGTTGTTTTACTGTGTATATGACTGAAATGACCATAAAACCTATGTGACTTTACTTGATTTACTACAGGCCTTCCTTTACATTTCCCAGAACTTAATAAAGAACTCTCATTCTTTGAACCTGAAACTCCTTTACAGTATAAACCAGTGGCTCTGTGTCACAGAAAAGCTCATTTTGGTAACTTTGTTATAATAAAAGAAAAAATATGTTCTATGTAAACATTGTTTAAAAATTGCCAGTACATATATATGGACACCAAGCTACAAAAACAGCCTATTTTGGACTGCTTTTGTGATGTCACAAATACCTGTTCATCTACACATATCTGCTTATGTAGCCTACAGTCAACCCCCTCCGAATACAACAAAATCCTGATGTTATAAGAGGCATTTCAGTCTAGACCAAGGGAGAAAACTGGAACAGAGCTCACTTAAATAAATCAAGACATTTTCATTCACAGGAATGAACAGTTATACTAATTAAATTATAACTGGGAAAACTAAAAGATACAGGACCTTGAAAAACAGGCCTGTGCCATCAAACCAGCAAATTTACCAGTTCTGCTAAAGCAGTACAGGTGTTAGGATGAGAGGATCTTATGAAAACTGTTATTTTGAGGTTTTAAACAACTTTACAACACTGGAACAACAAAAAAGTGAACTAGTTCAGATCACTTTTACGTTCTCTAAGGTATTGTGGTATTGATATTGATAACCAGAGCTTGCGAAAACTCCTATTTGATTTATAATTTAATTTACTAAATGCCTTGACACAAAGGAAAGTGCTTTCCAGATTAATGTGTTTTGCATAAATATTTAATTCAGTGTTACTGTTCAGCGGATTAGACTGAAATTAGTGTTCATGTACATAACATAAACATAACTTTTTCAAATAGATGTATCAACACAAACTGCTGAGGGTGTAGATTTAAACTTTCATGATAAGAACATTCATAGATATGGTTTTGTGTGTGTGTGTGTGTGTGTGTGTGTGTGTGTGTGAGAATGCAAAATAAAGTTCTTCAGCAGGACCCTCCAGGTGAATGCTATTGGAAGCCATGTGTGGATACAGCACCTTCTCTGAAGGTGCAGAGCTGCTTTCGAATGCTGGAGAAGGTCTGATCTGCCATGAGCGCGCCATCTTCCACCACCTTTTTCTCCACGTACACCATCAACCCCTTCTCCTGCAAACAGTCAAAAGGGAGAAGGCATTCATACCGAATCCTAACATATTTAGCGTCTCACATGGCAACCCACATTTCCAAAGGTCCCCAATAATTCAGTGTTTAAGAAATACACGGTTCAGAGTGTGTCTGATTTAAAGCATTCTGTTCTGGAGAAACTCAGAACTGTTCACAGTGGTGGTGGATCAAACCAGATGTCTGCCTCCAAACATTCCCTCATAGATATTCCATTAAATGGCTGAGACATTGCTCTACCAGAGTTTTGAGAAACTTTTGGACCTTCAAGGAGGGATCCATGCAGGATGTAATGAGGCAAAATAGTCCTTAACAAAAACTGATTTAGTTCAGACTTGCCACTATTTTACCGTCATCAACATACATGTAAACACTCATAAGACTTGGGGCGGGCCACTCTGAATAATCTGCATCAGAGTTAATGTAACCATCAGTAAATTCCAAAGGACTCTTTTTTTTTTAAAGGAAGCACACCACGAAACAGAATCAAATTTTTTCAAAGTCCCATAGCAGACGTATGTCTTGCAGGAGTTGTTCAAAGTCAGTTAGTCTGTCTTCACCTTACATATGCCATGCATACATGACAACCATACATTACTGTTTGTCTTAAGCATTGCCTTTAGCCAATCTAGAGTGTATTAAACTGCAATAACAGGAACTAACAGGATCTCTGTAACATTTCAACAGCCCATGCCTGGTCACAATGTCCTTTCCTCCTGCAGCAGAGAGTGCCCTCCCAAAACATTTCCCATGGAAAGAGAAATAAATCACACAGTTCATTACAGAGTTTTCTAATCTAGGTTCACACGTTTATATATTTTGTGAACACATTGTAAATGGTTAATTACTGGTTATGCAGAAAAAGTTATACAAACGGATGATACATAGGTGAAACTTAATAAGAGAATAATAATTCTTCCAACAGTAACATACACAGGTGAGTGTTAGAGTAATGAACGTAAGCACAGATGGAGCACCTCAGAAAATACCCTGTAATGATTTACTGCAAGGTTACATATAGAGGTCATGATCAGGCAAACAGGTGTAACACAGACAATCCATAGTAGTGTTCCTAAAACAGTTCCAAATCATACAGGGGAAGACAGAAACACTGGGGCAGAATCCGCAAAAATATCAGAAGAAAGGCAAAAATGGTAGTCAAGTTCAAGGCGGACAACAGACGAAGATAAACAGCTTGCTACACTCTGGGAGGCAAGATGTCACAAACAGCAGCACCTCAGTGTTTTAAAGCCTCACTCACAGGTACAATGAGAGACAGACTGGAACAGATACTGGAAAAGTTGCACAGTTTTAAGGTGCATTTTCAGACTTCCACTAGCACTAACCCTACAGGAGACTAAAATAGAAGTTGTGTCTCATGTAGCAAAAAATGCTCTATAAATAATTTTATTATTATTATTATCATCATCATTATTATTGACTAAAAACAAAACAGCTAATGTGTGCTGGAAGACTGTGGAGACTGCAGAGGATGTACTGGAAGCCTCACAATAGTAATGAAGGACTGTTTGAGGTTTTTTTTTTTACCAAATCCTGCGGTGCGCAATGAACGCAGACCATGGGAGGAGAAGAGACTTCATTTTCCTGTGCTTATGCTTATATACAAATCAGGCATAACAATTTCCACCCAAGCACACAGGTGTTCAGTACCAGCGCTCGGGTGCGCATAAAAAATCTTCTTGGCATCAATTTCTGCCGAAATCCTGACAAAGAAAATGCAGTTACTGAGTCTACATGGTGTTTGGTTGACGTTCTGGAGGACGGAATATGTCCCATGATGTCCCGTGTTCTGGAAAAGGCGACAAATATTTGTTGAGTGGCATGTAATGTGCTCTTGTACCAGTCACAGCAAACAATCAACAGCAGGTACTTGAAAAAGATACTGTTCCTCACTAACAGAGGTTTTATCAGTCAGGTGGAGGTCTTTCTACCTGGTGAGGAAGTATGGCTGTGTCCTGGTGATCGCCGTGTTCCTCCTGTCTGGCATTAATGCTAACCAGTCGTAACTGGAAACCACTATTGCTGGACACCATTCTGTCATCTGAAGTTGGTTTTCCTCAAATTTTTTCAGCATGTGAACTTTGCTTCTAGATGAGGAAATAGAACAATATTTACACAAACATTGCTCCCACAGAGTGTGGCTAGATGGTGCTGTTTCAGCTCTCCAGGACTGTTTTGCATCAACAGACTGGGACATTTCTAGGAGGCTGTTCAATGGTGACTCCATCAACTTGGAGGAGTAAACAGACCCTGTGACTGGCAACATCGCAGCATGCATAGGGGATGTTCCGGTCTCCAAAGATTTTACCTTGAGAGCCAACAAAAACCCTGGATAAGGCGTGAGGTGAACACAGAAAAAGAAATGCAGTTTTCACAACTGCAGACAAGGCAGCCCTCTGGGCAACCATGCTAGAAGGAGAACAAGGAAGGCATACGCAGAAAGAATGAATTAATAAAATGACTGCTCCACAGACAAAGGTGGCAAGGCATTCAGACAATCACAGACTACAAGCCCCACCCACAAAGCAATTTTGCACAATTTTATGCACAAAATAAATAGCATGTGAGGAAAGACACACCTCCCTCCAGTGAGCAGGCACTCTGTCTTTCCACAGCTGATGTGAGAAGCACTCAATCCAAAGTTAACCTGCACAAGGCTACAGGACCAGACAACATTCTATGGCCAGGTTCTTAGAAAATGGGCCAACCAACTCATGTCCTCACAGACATGTTTTACACACCCTTGAGCCCGCCATCCCTCCTAGCATTTCAAATCAAACACTATAACCACAGTGCCGAAGAAGTCACCAGTGACAGGCCTGAACAACTACCACCATGTGGCACTCACTCCCATTATTATGATGAGCTTCAAAAGGCTAGTCATGGCACACAAAGTCCTGTCTCCTCACCTCGCTACACCCCTGCAATTTACATACTTGTCCAACAGGTCTACTGAGAATGCTTTATCCACTGCTGCTCATCTGGATAAAAGGGACACAATAGTCAGACTGCTAGTCATAGACTTTAGCTCAGCCTTCACCACAATCATACCACAAAAGCTGACTCAGCTCCACCCTCTGCAACTGGATCTTGGATTTTACTGACAGAGAGGCCACATGCTGCTTCTTCTACTCTTCTCTTTAATGAGCCATTATCAAGTTCACAGATACTACCAAACAGGGACTGATAAGCAGGGATGATGAGTCACAATACAGAGAGGAGGTGGAACCGGTGTCCTTCTATTGCAGAGACAACAATCTATTTCTCAATGTCAACAAGACTACAGAGATAATTGTTTCACACACCACTCTGTAAACTAACAAGTGTACAAAGTTCATGAGTGTGCACCTAACACCACTACCTTACACAAGAAAGCCCAGCAGAGAACTCATTCCTGAAGCGTCTGAAACAAGCAACTACATTTTACAGGGCCACCTTCGAGTGGGTTCTGAATAGCTGCATCACTACCTGGTACAGCAAGTGCAACATGTCTGACCACAAGCGCAGAGGGTAGTGAAGACGACACAGAACACTACTGGGGTTCTTCTTCCCTCACTAACAGAAACATTCTGAAATCAGAGCGTATGCAAGGTCAGCAGCATTGTGCAGAAACCTTAACACCCCTCCCATGGACTTTTCACACTCATTCTTTTTCTACCTCTTTGTCCTGCACTGGTGTTCTTCTGTTCTTTTCTGTTCTGTTCTTGTGTTGCACCATGGAGGAATGCTGTTTTTCGTTTTTAATATGTACTGTGGATATATGGTAGAAACGACAAAAAAAAACCCTACTTGACTTGACTACTTGCTGTTCAGGTTCATCCTGAAATTCAGCTCCAATCTTGATCTTCAGCTGTACTGCACATTTAACATATACGGAAACCCCCACTTACACACGGATCAGCAGTCGGAATTTCAGTCTCACAAGGATTTTTTCTGAGAACCAAACAAATAAATTCTTTTGTGAGTGTTAAAGGGGCGAGGGCTAGTTATTGAACGTTGTAGTAGAGACTGCTTATGTGTAAACTGTGTGTTTGTGTGTGTTATGATGTGTAGTTGAGCCCTTCTTGCCAGTCACCCTCCTCCAGAGTGTTAGCTGCTGGAGTAGGGTGGTAGCTGAGCAGACTTATCCTTTGTGGAGCAGTACTGGGGCATGCCACTGGGGGTGCAGTACACTCAAGAGTGTGAAAGTCTATTTCAAATCTTTTGTTGGGAAATAAAAGACGTCTTTGCTTAAATAGCAGTGTGTCATCACTTTCTCACTCACATTCTCCACAGTACAGTAGTACAATTTGTATTTATATTCTTGCACAGTATTTTAACATTATATTTTCTTTGTGGCTAATGAGTGTAAAATTAAACTGAAGTATTCTGTTGTTGAAAATAGGCAGTACTAAAACACAACAATGCGTTTTTTCACGCTACGCGGGTGCTCTTGGAACGTAAACCCTGCGAAAAGCAGGGGGTTACTGTATTTTCTCAATCATGAACTTGTTTGACATGTTTGGTCATCACATAATTTCATGAGTGTTTGAGTATTACAGTGATTAAATTTCACTGCCTGCATACTTTTAGTACTGCACTGTCCTCATGGGCGTAAATTTCATTTACGCCCATGAGTGTTCATTTCAAATTTACAGTATTGAAAGTATAATATAAAATTTCAATTTTGAGCAATTTTGAAGGGGACACAAATAATACAGTTAAATTGTACTTATAAATGAAATCACTTTACATTTTATTTAAAATGAATAAAGACAGAATAGAACAGAAGAACAGAATAGAAATTGATTATACAAAAAAATACGGTGGAGTCAGTCCAGACGTAGCACAGTGCTCATTTAGTAAATGCACAGCTAAACAATATGCTGATTGCGGCCGCTAATGTTAAGTTAACATTATGCCAAGTCGTCACAAATAAAACAAAGCATGGTGTGTTAACTGCAGTGCACTATGCAACAAGCTATTGTAAACAAGCTAACGTTAACTAGAAAAGTAATATTTTAATCGCTAATATAGAAGATTAATGGAAAATTACATCGGTAATCAGCATATTTGCCGCAACTAATTTATGAATGAGTCTGCATCAACTACATTAAAGAGAATCACTTTATTTAAAGTGAATAAAATACCCTACTTATTGGACTTACAAATTAATTAAACCGCAGCCACACATATGACTCGTGTGTGTAGAGAGTAGGTGGGCCAAACCACTGTGAGGAAGGGGAGGCGGAACTCAACTGTTTCTAAATGCATTTTTCTACTTACACAATTATTGTAGGTATAATATTGTAGGTATATCTTAATTGAGAGTTCAATATTTTTTTATAATTTTTTTGGGGGGGGACAACCCTCCTGTATGTCTTTGCACAATCTTGTTTTGTTATTTGCGTTTTGTCATTTGCACTATGTGTATGTATACACTGTGGACTATATTCCATATCTCTCTACACTTAAATATGGTTGAAATCACAATAAATTTCATTTGGACTTTGACTTACAACAGTAAAAGAGTGAGAGTTTTATTGTCATTATACTGTTGTAGAATACGTCAACAAAAGACTTCAATAAAACACTGTAATAAACCATAAGGGCAGGTAAATGAGAAACAGGGTGTGGCTAAAGGTAAAAGCAACAATTCTGCAGCTGTTACAAACAAAATCAAACTAGCAAATTTACAATACTGGCAATACTGGAAAAATAAATAAATAAATAAATATCCCTTTATGTTGTCTGCTGCTGTGAGCTGTGTCTGTGTCTTTTTGTGTATTTCCCTTATTACCTCCACCAGGAACCTGCACAACTCCTTAAAGGGCTCCAGCAGACCCTCGTCTCTGACCTTCCGGATGACCAACACGTTCAGTGGAGGCTTGCTCCAAGTTAGTCGCTGACTGGCCGGGTCCTGGATATGCCTACACCAACACACAAGTCGCACTGAGCACCACAAGGTCTTTTAATGAAGTCATTTTCTTCAGTTTGTACTGCATATTAAGCTGATGTGTGTTCATTATCCCACCTTTAAAGGGCCCATACAATAATTCTACCCACATATATAAAATGTAAATTTCCTGCTTTGTGAAGCATGAATCCCAACACAGAGGTACCCTTGAGCAAGGTACCGTCCCCAAACACCCCTCTCTGGTGGCAGTCCCCTGCTTCACTTGGTGAATGGGTTAAATGCAGAGAAAGAATTTCTCATTGTTCACACTGTGTGCTGTGGTGTGTTCACGGCAGACTATAAGGGGCACTTTACTTTAGTTTACTTTAATACACACAAAGTACCGTGCAAAGTAATTCTGCACCAGAAAATTTACATTTAAAAACTTTTTACTTATGCTATAACACTAACATTGGAATACATGCAAAATGTTTCCTTAAAAGGTACATGCAGCAAAAAACTATTTCCCACATTGTGGACTTACATGACTGAGGTCGGGTTGGGAAGGATGCAGGCTTTGGGTCCAAAGTGAGTGGTAGGGTACGGGCCGTGAAGAAAATGAGCTCGTCTGGAATACAAAGGAATACTTAGATATTTATTCATTCACAGTAGAACACGGGCTTTATCAATTAAACTCAACTGCAATAACATCAATAAAGTATAAACAATTATACAGAGCGATAAGGTAGAGAGACGACAACACCTGCATCGCTCCAGTCTCTTGGGGGAGCTTTCACTCGCGTCCTCAAGCATTACAGGTATTTCAGAAGCCTCATGTTCTTCACCCTGCTGGTCCTTTTCTGCCTGTTTTTGGCTGTTTGTTCTTCGGTGAGATTTTTTTGTCTCTTTTCGTATTCTCTGAGATCTGGGTCTGGGAGGCCGGTTAGCACTGCTGCAGCCTCCTTCAAACTCCAGCTTTCTGGTAGACCCTCTCTCCTCCACACCCTCCATCCTACACACAGGAGGAGAAACAATAAATAAAAGAGCATGTTTTTCTCCCTAGAGCTCCATTTTTGTCCCCTGTGTGCTTATGAGAAACAGAAAACAGTCATGGTGATCGTCATGTTTTTGTTACCATGCTTTGTATATGTAAATGTCTTTATTTTTATGACATCACAACAGTAAATAAAAAGTGACTGTTTCTGCACATCTACTTATGACTTTAGTTATGTGCACCAACTACAATAATCTCGTTTTTAAGATATGGGCCCTGTAAATGTCCTAATTTCCTCACTAAACACTCACTGAATTAATAACAAACTATGACCAAACAGTGCCATTTGTGCTTTTTTTTTTTTACTATATACGTATTTTTAAATACTTTATAATGGTAATATTTCAACTTAGGTGAAGAACATATGTGGACTACTTTAGCACTGATGGGATTACTTGTTTGAAGGGGGGGGGACCTCACACTTTTCCGTTCGTGACACTAGCAGATATTTAAGTCCGTATTATTATTTCTCTAATAAACAAATAATAAAATAATATTCTAACTTGACTGTTTAAACATCACCACACAATATAATAAGATAACGTGGCTATGTTAAGACACTTGTCAGTAACACATAATATTAATAATATATTAATAATAACAGATAAGGTACTAGCTTCAGCTAATGCTAAACTTACTGTGATCACCTCTATGATGGGTCCACTATGCTAAGCTACATGGCTATCCGGGATGGTTTGGGAGGCTTTATGTACTTGACAGTTATCCAGTTAACTCATATAAAGTAAATTAACCCAAAATCTTACTACATGTAAATAAAACACACAAATCTACCCTCTCTGTTATGAACCGACATGCTAGCTCACCGTTAGCAGAACAGAGCCACGGCAACGAGGCCGCTTTTTTTCTTTAGCACCCGTATTATGGAAAGCCCCGCCCTCCTACGGCTGCGATTGGCTATTCTCGACCCACCTCCTGTGCTAGGATTGGCTAGTGCGTCAAACTCCTTATCAGCTTACCAATAGCGGGAGCCCCTGAAAACGGGTGGGTGAATCAGATCCACAGCCAGGTGCTGCATGGGTCGGTAAAGAGTGAGTAGAGTTGTGAAGAGAGTGATCCAGGTCTGAAGTGAATTTGGTGCGAAACGGTTCATTAGGAACTTTGATTTCTTTACAGTGGTGGTAAGTGGAATCAGACGTCTGCAGCACAAATATACACTATATTGACAAAAGTATTGGTATGTACCTCTTAGTGATTGAATTCAGATGACCCCTTACTTCCAGTGAAGGGCAATCTTAATGCATTTTGGATTCAATACATTCAATACAGTAAGGGAAGAACCTTTTTTTATTGTAGCCTGACTGTGCCTCAGTGCACAAAAAACAGTCCATAAAAACATTGTTGGAGGAGTCAGGCATGGAAGAACTTGACAGGACCTCAACCCCATCCAACACCTTTGGCATATACTGGAACAGAGATTGCAAGCCAGCCATTGCATGTCCAACATCAGTGAGTGACCTCATAAATGCTCTACAGAGTGAACAGGCACAAATTCGCACAGAAACTCCACAATCCTTCCAGGCGGAGTGGAGGCTGTTATAGCTGCAAAGTGGGGACCAACTCCCTATTAAAGTCAGGAGTTGTGTCCCAAAAGTGCACTTGTTCACTATGTAGGGGACTATGTATTGAATCAGCCATTTTATAGTGTTGTCCAAAAATCCAGCCATCCATTTCACCCACTAGTTAGCGCACTACAAAATCTAGTGTTCAGACATTGTACACTTCATGAACACACATGTACCGTCATGCACTGAAGGATTCTTTACCGTGCCCTACATAGTGAACGAGTGCACTTTTCGGACACACTCTACACTACAGTTATCCTGCGAAAGTCAAGAAGAGGAGCGAGACGTAGGGTGGAGAGATGGGGGGGGACTTCAAACGGAGGAGATTCAGTCACACTTGCACTTTCTTTCACTCTCTCTCTCCGTGGAGGACAGTGGTGCCCCCCCAGACGGATCTATCTGTCCCCATGTCCACCAGAACTACAGAGACAAGACGCACTATTTAAGCAACAGTTAGTAAGTACATAACATCCCAAGTGTCCGAAATGAACTAAATGTTGTTCAGTAGTTTTCCCCCCTCTATATAGCAAACACTATGTAGTGAACGAATGAACAAGTGCCCTTTTCGGACACAGCTATTGTATCTGAATGCAGTATTATTAAAGTTTATGTTAGTGTAATGGTCAGGCGTGCCAATACTTTTGTCCATATAGTATAGTTTGTTTGCTAGCTTATCTGAAAATCATATAATAATCTAATAACAAAAGTCCTGAACAGTGGTTTTATCTTCAGTAATACACTAAAGGCCATGCTGTGCCTAGACTGCAAGACACTAGTGCTAATCTCTCAATGTGTAGCTCCACGTTCAGTGTTTTCTTTACTAAACTGATAAACCAGGTATTAGATGGTAACTGTAAACATTGCCCTGCTGGTAACTTCTTTAGATGGACTAAGACATATGTGTCAGCTTGTTTTATTTTTATTCATGCTGATCCATTTGTCATAAACGTGCATCAGTTACAGTTGTGTTGCATGTATCACCCTGAAGCCACAGCTTCATAGACTTCTGCATTTCACACAGAGTGTCTGCTAGAATCCTTTCAGAGACTCCGCCACAGCATCTGAAATCTGGTTTGTTGCGTGACTCACTAACCACAGTGAAATGACTTATGCAAAAGATGTGAGGATGTAAAACTGAGGGTGTGTTTTGTGTGGTTGTGCTTAGAAAAGTCTCAAATGTACTACTTAGTATAACTGCCCTCTCCAGACGTCTCTGGGTGTGTAAGGTGATTTAAGACGCAGGGCTTAAGTCATAATATCCTGACAGAAGACTACAGGAAGACTTCTGGATGGTGGTGGCCTAGTGGTAGGATACTTGCCTCCGAACCAAAAGGTCACAGGTTCGAATCCTACCTTCAGCACACCACCACTGGGTCCCTGAGCAAGACCCTTAACGCCAAGTTGCTCCAGGGAGACTGTCCCCTGTAGTTAGAGAATGGAAGTCGCTTTGGATAAAAGCGTGTGATAAATGCCGTAAATGTAAATGTAAATGGAACACAAAAACACACATTTTTAAATGATGATTATGGATCATGAGTAATATGAGCAGTGACACAAACCAAGAAGGTTAAAAAGGTCAGGTTTGTTTCAGGTTGACTTTGGAGGAATTTACTTTAGTACTTTATTAATACTTTTAGATCTTCTACTTTAAATCTTCACTAAATCATTTCACACAGTTAAACACACTTAAGCATGTCTAGAGGGTGAGGCTCATCCGGTTGGTTGAGATAACCATTTTATGGAATAACTTTTCATTTTAGAAGCAGACACCAGGTGCCTACAAATAATTGTTCCACAGTAAACAATTCTGACTTTTACAACAAAACACGTTAAACTATTAATTATGGTGGAATTTTAAACATTTGGTTTAATTCAAAAGACAATAGCAGTCCCCACAGGGGTGATGCAATGTTGAAAGAGGAAGTAATCAACTGAGAGCCTCATTGTTTCTCCACACACTGCTGTCTGCAGGACAGGCTGCGTTTTGTAGTCCGAGTCTTTCAGAGAAGAAGGCGTGTCCCCCAGCAGACAGGTGCCAGCAGACTTAAAAATGCAAAGGTCGGACCTGTTTGTACAACTTTTCCAGTCACGCAAAACCTCTTTTTTACGTTAAGGGCGTGTCTTTCACACAATTCTGACTTTATAGCCATTCAGCTCTTCAGTGCTGCCCTGGAGATTCTCCAATGGAGGTCTCGGTTCCAACCTTGGTGCTGCTACTGTGGCTGAAGACACTGCTGAATTGGGCTGTGGTTCTGATCCAGTGGCCCCACGTGGCACGGACCTTCTCTGGATTCTTCTGCTTCTCCTTGGCTTTGTTGGACACCCTCCTGGACATAGTGGTCTTCCAGGTTTTCCTCGCTGAGGATCTGTTCATCCTGGACGTGCGCCTCACGAGGTACCACATCTGCCTCCTGGTCCAGATCGCTGGACTAGTCTACGGCGTCCTGCACTGGCCTGCTTTTCTGCTCATAGGACTCGACACCTACTGGACAGCGTCCACAGAGCTTGGCTGGCTACGGAGGCTCATGTACATCTGCGGAACGGTCCTTCTTTGGGTTCTCGGTACCTTCTATATCATCAGTAGGCCTGATTTCAGCCCTGTGACTGGAGATGAGCATCATTTACAAGAGTGTAAAATAACCACAAGCCCTCAGGGTGGCCAGGTGGCCGCTGTGTTGCTGCTGCTGGTGGTCAGCGTTCTCCTGTACACATCCGTTTCTGAAAAAAAGTGGATGAATGAACAGAAGAGAGCAGATCTGAGACACTCAATCTACACCTTCCTCAGCACCTGGAGCTCCTTTTTGGTGCTACTGGTGCTCCTCCTGGGTTTCCAAGTGGAGATTCCAGCCTATTTGGACATGAACATTCTTTGGCTTGCTCTCCTGCACAGCTTCCATGTTGTGCTCGCTTTCAGCAGGTGCTCCTGTCTGCTGTGCTCGGGGAAAGAAGAAGTATTGCAGGACAAATTGAG
The DNA here is from genome assembly GCA_037577145.1 of Brachypetersius gabonensis. Classification (NCBI taxonomy): domain Eukaryota; kingdom Metazoa; phylum Chordata; class Actinopteri; order Characiformes; family Alestidae; genus Brachypetersius; species Brachypetersius gabonensis. Next base: position 13,548 of record JBBJLR010004566.1, read on the forward strand.
AGGAGAATCAGCCCTCTATTTATGGACCAATTGCTTTACGTAAGATTGGCAGGTAGGAGCATGAAGAAAAACCTGTTTTTTGGGTTTTGTGACAATTCCTATTGGAATTTTCCCGAGGCACCACAATGAAACTGCTGCACTGTTCAAGGTGGAATTCCAAAAAGAATCTGGGGCATGAGGCGCCAACTTGGGCTTGATTCAACCCTAAACACCTAAATGTCTTTAGAGTCAGAGTGTGGTGGAAACTTTGTTTATGGACAGCACGTTTCCATAAGCTCGTCAAGCAGGAACAGGAGAGAACGAGCAAACATCTGGTAAACATTCAGAGGTCAGACTCTCCTGTACTTTACTCTCCTTGCTCCAAAAAGCAAAGAGGATTATTACTTAAGACGGAAAACAAAAACATGTTTCAAGCAAACTAAGACAAAGTTGAATGAAGTTATGAAAGGACCTGGTTATATAAATAAATACATACATAAATTATTATTTCCAGGAAAAGGAAAAAGAGTGCATGGTGACACTTTGTGAATGCATTTTCTTGGCTGAATAAACATCACTGTAACACAGCTAACGTTACTGAAACACCTCTAACATCACTGTAACACAGCTAACGT
>JBBJLR010004584.1:0-14160 GCA_037577145.1 Brachypetersius gabonensis
ATATAAAATCATGTATTAAGTATGTGTGCCTGAATGGCTGCAGGGGGAGAGTCTGCATGTGTGCATTTATAAGAGATTAAGTGTGAAGTCGAATTGCAGGCAAACAGCTTCCTCTGTGACTGTGTTGAATGATGGAATGATGGAATTGAAATGATGATCTGACACAATGGAGACTGGTGAGGCAAAGCTGAAAGACCGGTGAAATCTCCTCTCACCACAAACAATAAGCTCAAACTTTCAACCAGCAAGCCATCAGTTCTGTCAGTGTTATGGAACTGAAGTGTCTGTTCATGGACCTGTATTGTATGCACTGGCAAACTACTTGTTCTTCTTCTCTTCTTGTTCTTAGTAGTAGTAGTAGTAGTGGTAGTAGTAGTAGTAGTATTCACATTACCAACAATACCACATTGTTACCACTACTACTACTACCAATATTAATAATTAGTGTTGTCATGGTACCAAAATTTGAGTATTCGGTACCAATACCAGTGAAAATCCAGTTTTCGGTACCAATTTCGGTACCAAAGCAAAACACAAAAAACATGAATTGAACAACAAGCTATTTTTATTAATAACAAACAATAAGTAAACAAACATGACTGAATAACTCACTCTTCTTATTTAGAAACTTAAACATTTGTATAGTGTTGTCAAAAGACCCGGTACTTAATGTTCACTCACTGAAACTCGATGTTAGATAACATTTGAAGTCTGTAAATGAATGGTATCTTATTGTAAAGTCTTACCAAACTATACAGGACTGTATTTGACTGGACTTTTATTTAATCAAACTGCGCAAATCATATTTCATACCCTAGAACTGCTTTTCTGATGGACCGCTTTTACAGATACAAATATTAACCAGACATCTGTTCTCTTAACACACATATTTTGACTACACAGGTCATTTAAAAGCCTCTGGTGCGTAAAAATAGTACACTATTATGTCTGTTTTAAACGCAATAGGAGTATTAAATAGTTAATAAAGAAACTCTATTCTGATACTCGCGTTAGCATTAGCCGCGCTTATGCTAACGATTAACTAAGCAAACGGCTATGTTTATATCAATCCGACATTCAAATTAATATAGGATATATTTTTTGTAACAAAAGCTCTTACAAGAGCCGCCATTATCAGCAGCCACGCCTGTCGCCATGTCTCTGTGCTTTTATGAAGACCCAACTGCACAGTACGCACCTATCGGGTAGCGCAGCAAGACCCGGGTTGACCGGGTGCTCTGTACCACCAGTACTTCAGAAAACCTGGTACCGTAACATTTAATTTTTTTAAGTGGTTTTTCACAGTGGTGTGAAAAAGTGTTTGCCCCCTTCCTGATTTCTTTTTTTCCATGTTTGTGTCAGATCATCAAACAAATTTAAATATTAGTCAAAATCAACACAAGTAAATACAAATTTTTATTTTTGTCAATTTGTCATTTTTGTAATTATTATTTATTATTAAAATTCAAACCTAAATGGTCCTGTGTGACAAAGTGAGAAAGAAAGTAATTGGAATCTATAAATCTGGAAAAGGTTATGAAGCCATTTGGGGCAAACCCCAGTGAGAGCCGTTATCCACAAATGGTGAATCAGTGCTCATAACTGCACCATAAGAAAAAAACTGGGCAAAAATGGCCTGCATGGCAAAGTGCCAAGATGAAAACTACTGCTGAGCAAAGAGAACATTAAGGCTCGTCTCAATTTTGCCAGAAAATATCTTGATGATCCCCAAATACGTAGACTGACGAGACAAAAGTTGAACGTTTTGGAAGGTGTGTGTCCCATTATATCTGGCATAGAGGTAACAGCGCATTTCAGAAAAAAAACATCATTCCAACAGTAAAATATGGTGGTCGTAGGGTGATAGTTTGGGGCTGTTTTGATGCCTCAGGACCTGGAAGACTTGCTGACTTTTGCCTACCAAAAAATCCTGAAGGAGAATGTTGTCATCTCAAGCTGAAACGAACGTGGGTTCTGCAGCAGGACAATGACTAAAGAAAAACAAAATGAAGGTTTTGGAGTCGCCTAGTCAATGTCCTGACTGAATCCAATTGAGATGCAGTGGCATGAAAAAAGGCAGTTCATGCTCGAAATCCCTCCAATGTGGCTTAACTACAACAATTCTGCAAAGATAAGTGGGTCAAAATTCCTCCAGTGCTGTAAAAGACTCATTGCAAGTTATTGCAAACACTTGATTGCTGCTAAGTTATTAGTTATTAGGTTTAGGGGGCAATCACTTAGTCAGAGACAAATATTTTAACTAATATTTCAACTAATATTTTAATTTATTTTATGTCATACATTTAAGTGAGACAAACATGGAAAAAATGAGGAAGCAGGAAGAAGGCTAACACTTTTTCACACTACTGTACAATATATATTTTACACAATACAACACACTAACACAGTGAACAGAGACTGCTGAAACCAGCATTACCAAACTCCATTATGTGAGTGTTGTAGGGAAACCCCAGCATAATTTTACAGCTGAATGCCCAATCGCTGGATAACTGGCACATTATTAATCAAGCTGTCCACCTTCCTAATCTCCTCAACAAAACCTCAGTGAGACAAACGAGATAGAGAATTGTTCTTGTCACCACATAATAAAAGCATGAGCAAAAACGCAAAGCTGATACTTTGCTTGTGCCTCCCCTCAAGTGTGGCCATGCTTGGCATATTCCTCTTTCTTAAGGTGAAACAAGTAAAAAAGAAAAAAATAATTTGTGCATCCATGACTTTGCACATGCTGCTGATCCACATGGAACATAAATCTTCCATCAATATACATTTCACTCTAATCCTTTTTCCGATTTATAACTAGAGATGTGGGACAGATCAACTCTGTTATGTATCACCATCATTTTGTGCGGAGATTCATGTATCGTCACACTGACTCTGATACGAATTCTAAAATGAATGAAGACTCATATATGTTTTGAAATCAAGATGGATAACAATGCATTTCCTTTATAATCCTACATGTGGCGGACCTGAAACTATTCAAACAGCGACAGGCAGCACAGCCTTCCATGTAGTAGGAGCTTTTATCTTTCTTTCTAATTTTAAGTAAATATTTATACTGTTGTCTTGCATTAAGTTGCATTGTTTAAATGCTGTCTTTGGTTTTTGAGAGGGAAATTCATTTTTTTTTTTAAATAAAGCTTTAGGGGTATTACTCAAGGTTAAAAAAAATTGTTCAAGGTTTAAAAAATTGTAGGTATCAGGGTATTTATAGAACTGAATAGAATACTTATAGAATACTTAAAGAACAGCAGTGAATATTCAGAACCAGCACCTGGGTGTGGCAGTAATATCATAACAGGAGGTCACTGGTGATTCCCATCCCTACTGATTGCGTAGTTAGAGGGTGAGTGACAGGATTGTTTGCAGAAGTGAAAAATTTCATTAACCTGATTGTACCACATAATGCCGATATTCTTAAAAAGATCAGAATTCAATCTATCCAATAAGCCCAGACTTTATTTCGTTGCAGTTCTATCAGACTGCTAATAGGATGAAAAATTGATCTCTATTTATACCGTATGGTCTCATAGTCAAACCAATCTACAACTGTGCATTGTTTCAGATTCCGATCGCAGTCTGGTCAAATGAAAGAAGGTCTAATACTGAGAGCCTTCACAAGTGTGGAGAATATCAATGAGGAAAGCCAATCATTTCTCCAATCTGCATGCACGTAAATGTGATGATAGAGAAATACAACAAGAAAACTGCCAACATGGCACTAAGTTGCTCAGAAAACTATTACTCATGATCTTGTGGGACTTTCAATGGGAATCTAAGCAGTTGGGCAGAGAGATGGAGAGAAAGAATTAAAAGAGATAAGAGAGGAAGTGAGGGCATATTTTCCTTCCCTGCTTGCTTCCTTAGCGCTACCCTGTCTCTCTCCTTCTGTTTGTGTTCCCATGCACTGCTGGCTGTGTGGAGAGCCGTAATCTCAGATGTAAGAGTCTGCATGACCAGCTATGGCGCAAACCTTAAGTTTATGTGCACCCAAAGTGAGAGAGACGCGTGTGGCGGGCACGATAAAAGCTGCAGAAGCACTGGCCCAAGTTTCTGAGTTGGCATTTGCATGTGGAGCCTGGCCTGGTGAGATTGCCCGGGTCCATTGTGTGAAAAAGGGTGGGAGCCACTGCCAAAATTCCAGGATTAAATTCAATAGATAAACCCAGGGAGAGCATGCAACAATTTACTACAGTAATCCAAAAAGTAGGCCCAAATGTTATCAGAGACAACAGTGCTGATATCGTGTAAATAAAGTTTAGCAGTGTTAAACAGAACAAATTACTTAATAGTCTTAGAGGAATGGGTCAGCGAAAAATCACATTTACACAATTTACCACTTACCCAAGAAGTTCTATCAGCCAAGACAAGCTTGTGTCCAAATTTCCCTTCTTCAGCTTAGCACTGGAGCTAACACTGCAAACCGTAAACCTTAACGTTCAACCAAAATTGTTTCCATAAATACACCCCGTCTCTATGCTCTTTATTAAGGTTGGGTAGACACAGCATGGTCTACTGTGAGATTTGACAAAACTTAACCACTAATGAACAAAACTTAACCATTATAGATGAACACATTGTGTACATCTATGCAATAAGATGCTATAACTCAGTTATAGCAATGATTAGGGCCAGACTTTGTGGCTACGTTCCTTGACGGAGATTGATTTCACAACCCGAACACTAAAAAGCAAATTTTAACATGTCTTTTACATCCTAATGTCCACATCTCATTCAAGGTGACATTTGAGTTTGACCAGAAGAGGCACTTGGACTATTCGTTGGTAGGGGAAATGCTGCAACGTGACGTATCACTTTAAAGGAAGAAACACACACACAAAAAAATTGGTGGTACGATTATAGTCGGAGAAATAATCACGGTTTCACAATTATCACGATAATTTTACCTGAATTGATTTCAAGCATTCACCCCCCATTTTGGCAGCCATCTTGTTTTCTGCATTACCAACTCATTTCAAAGCTCTGAAGTTTCATGTGCCAGAGAAGCAAAATATGTAAATTTATTTTCAAACAGCAACACAGCATGGAATACCGGATTTTAAAAGCTTGTGTCAAACCCCTTTGAATTCAGCAATCCTTATCGTCCCTGTCAGCAATCTCTCTCAGAAAACACTGGAAATCAATAGCCACAGGTCTTCTCAACTAATGTTCAAAATTTGAGCTCAAATAATACAAAAATAATGTTCTCTAGGGGTTTTAATACAAGCAGTGCCATTTAGAGCAAGCAGAGACGCCATTTTGTTTGGAGAAATCCTTATTTTTAACTCTGATTGTCTCCCATTCATTCTGTACAAACCCACCCGGGGAACCTCCGCTATTGGTTAACATTTACATTTATCAGACGCTTTTATCCAAAGCGACTTTCATTCCCTAACTGCAGGGGGCAGTCTCCCTGGAGCAACTTGGGGTTAAGGGTCTTGCTCAGGGACCCAGTGGTGGTGCTGAAGGTAGGATTCGAACCCACGACCTCTTGATCTGGAGGCAAGTATTCTACCCACTGAGCTACCTCCACCCCATGCAAAGGAAAGGAAATTGGCGTGAAAATACACCAATCACTGCGTTAAAAAGGGTTTTTGGAACACTTACAAGCTACCACACTCATGTGCCCTTGTTTTTGTCCGAGCGGGTCGCACTATTATATGTCTTTGGGTTTTTTTTTAATTTTTGGGGGGTTTTTTTTGAGTCCGCAATGTTTCACACCGTGGTTAATAGTCAAACCAGTTAATACCTGCAACCCTAGTCATATCAACTTTTTGAATTATGAGTAATATTAGATTTGCAATAGACTTGCATGCAGTTTTAAACCGCAGGCACCAATCAAGTAACTGTTTCAATATTTTCAGTGCTAAGTCTGAAAAGCACACACTGTAGCATAGATATAATGATCAGTGTCAGTCAGCTACCACTGTTTCTTCAAAAACACTCAGCATATGATTATTATATGATCATTATAGCAGCTATCATGCAATATATAACTAGCTTCATCACAAAAACTGAACATGCTAGGGAAAAACTACACACAGATTTGAAATCATCATGAAAAGCACAATAAAACTCTTGATTTTGACCTGTTGACCTTTGTTATTTAACTCTGTAATTGGCTTGTAGGACATACAGAATTTAGGACCTAACAGGGAAGCTTCCTATTGTTAGTTTTTCCCTGTTCATCTGGGAAAAACAGTCTGTTGAGTCAGTTTTATAATGGAAATGTCTTGGAAAACAAAGTGCCTTTGATCATTGCTATAACACAGAACAGTATAGGAAAGCTGGCCTTTGCCAGAGAATCAGCATCTAATTTAGATTTAGCTTTCTAACGTTTAGTCACCACAGGGTTTAGACACATAAGTTGGCCTGGTGTCATACTACCTAATAAGTGATAATAAAAGACATGACGTTTGTATTATGTTGCTCTTTCAACATGGAAATTAGCGAGATTAATATATCATTAGTCCTAATAATCAAAAGCAGGTCTACTTTCTTTTAGACTTGTCAGATCAATTCAATTTGGTGCACTGAATTTTTTTCATTCAAAAAACAAAATAATTTAAAAAGTCAATATGCTACTACTGTGCATATGACACCACTGAAGCTGCTGAGAAAACCTACAAAACCACTGATATGAAATCATGTTTAACATTTTTCACTTATTTTTATGTTCATCTTTGCCTGAGCTAACAAAGATCCAAATAAACCAATCGACAATAGTTTTCCTAGTTTTGTGAGTGCGGGAAATCACCAAACACTGCTGAAACCTGGCCCTTTAGCAACCCTACTTCAACTATTTGAATAGCTTACAGACATAAATGGAAATGGAATGGCAGCATTACAGCATACAGATGCACAGTGAGAGCAGTGTCTGTTAGGATCTGTTGGCCCCAGCTGAGCAGATCACTCTCAGATTCTTCAATAAAACCCTTTAACAGCTTAGAGATACAAAGCAGCCATGGGGTCCACAGGAGGCCATAAAAGAGCAGCAATCATCCACAAACAAACAGGAGAGACCAGTTAATGTCATGTAAACTCAAACCTTCTTTGTTCAAAAACCTTCTGTGAATGATGTTTACTTAGGGGATGTATGCTGTTTTTGGTCTGGGAGGTAAGATGCTTAGGGTACCTGTTTACAGTGTGGAGGTCAATGACTCAAACACATGCCAGGGCACTGTTTGCTTTCCTGTAGCGTGCCACATGTGTGTACTTTCTTTCCGTTCAGGCAATAAGAAATGGAGAATCACCAGAGGACTGCTCATTTTCTGATTACCCACGCACTAAACGTTTTTCACATTACACCCTTTAATGAAAAACAAACACAAACACACACACACACACACACACACACACACACACACACGTTTACTTCCACACAAACAAAGAGAGATATTAAAGGAAGTGCATCTTGTCAGAGTTGGTCAAGATATCCTCAAGGGAAGGAACGAGGAAATGAAACACAAAGATATGGGGGAAAATTACATAAACTGCTTTGGACACAGATAAGAAATGGCAGCGAATTTACTTTGGTAGAGCGGAAGACCTTCCTGCTGTTTGTCGTTTTGAAGCCGCAATAACAGCAACTGGCAAAGACATGCACCCCTAATGATGTTTACCACACTGGGTTACATTACTAATCCTGTTTATGTTCACAGCATAAAATCCTGGAACAGAAGTAGACTGTCTCACGCTTTTGACATCTACATGAATTACTGTGTTTTACCATCATACATACATTTATTATGCGTCCTACAAGCCATCAATTTTATAAATTTTAAAATAATATTTAATATAGATATAGTAATATATTTTTTAATACATGCAGTGCCTGACAAAAGTCCTGTCACTTAACCAAGTTGTAGGAACAAATAATGCTTATGCTTTTTATACCAAAATTTGCATCATTCATTGAGTTGTATCATTTAATTAGGACAGAAAGGTCAAATCTTTGCCTGGACAAAAGTCTTATCATATACAAATAATGTACAAATTATACATATACTTTATTTAGAATACACAAACATGCTACAGCAACATCAGAACATGAAGTCATGGAGGACCAAGCTCATGGGAGTCATACATGTAAAGTGACAAGTCATTTGTCAGGCACTGTATTGGAAGTGTTTGATTAAAACTGATTGTGTATTTAGGAGCTAGTAAAAAAATAAAAGCTGAAGACTATTCCTATATCTTAGCAATAGTGCATCACAGTAAAGAAATATATTTTGTTTGACTTTTTTTCAGTTGAGCTACATGGCAGTAAGCATGTAGCAGTGGCAACACGACTTGTTTCTAAGAGCTGACTGTGTTTTTTCAAGTAGTGTATTTCTGTACTGTGTAGTTTATAATGTACACATTTATCAGAGGAGCTTCCTGAGAAGCTTCCAGCATTAAACTGCACAGTGCTGAAGTTTTCATTTCATGCACCACCCTACTCACCTTCAGGAACAACAGCAGCACCTGCCTCAAGCGCATGCGGTGAACCACGCAAATGTCGTAGATGGCCGAAACTGCCAAAGCAGTCACTCCCTGCTCCTTCCACAACATTGCCACTGCTGCCATCATCAAGCTCGCAGCCAGCCATGCCCACGTCCTCCACCTGACCCAGTGAGAATGACCAGGCCTCAGTCTGCAGTGACGAAAGTAGCAGAGAAGAGAGAGCAGAAAGCACAATCCTGCCCCCACGTCCGCACGGCCCACCAGCCCTGCAACTGCTTCAGTGTGTATGGGGTGTGAGGCAAAAAGCAACCCAGCCAGCAGACTCCAGTAGCCTCCTCCAAGAAGAGGGTGACAGAGCGTGGTGAACAGAGCTGTGACGCAGCAGTGAAGGGCCACATTGACCAGGTGGTAGCCCCAGGGTTCGAGGCCACCTACAGCATAGTTGAGCCGGAAGGAAAGAGTGCAGAGGGGTCGAAAGGACTTGTGGCTGCCACTGTGAGTCAGAAGTGTGCCCCAAAAGTCATTGTACAGGATGTTGGTCCAAGGTGTATCAGGCAGCAGGTCCGGGTTGGTTTTGATGGCGCGGCTAAAGCAAACAAACAGAACAGTAAGGTGTAAAAGTAGTAGTTCTCCTACTATTCACCATCATTACACTCATTCAATTATCCAATCACTGCAATAACTGTTCTGATCTAGTTAGTAATGACTTTATGGTGTTGATCGACATTTTCTACAAGTCAATAAATGATATTACAATCAGTCACTATTGGCTAGCAGGAGACTTTCTAGATGTTAATTCTAATATTGTACCACAACCCTGTTCATCATTCTAGACATTTTTACATCACCATACAAACTATTTGACACATATGTGCAGAGTTACAGTTTTATTTTACTATCTCATAGATATATGTGCAATAAAACAGGTTTTATAATACAGAAAATTCATTTCTTATAAATGTGTTATTCATTTTGCTATAAAACCACATTCATAAAGCAGTGTCTATGTCAAAAATCACACACATACACACAGTGACACGCATGGAGCTCCAGGTGGAGAACAGTTCCCATGTCACGTCATTAACACATAGGCAGAGCTCAGAAAAGGCCCAACACACATTTAAACCAAGACCGCTCTCCACTGATCAGCTCCAGCTGAGAGCAACCCACAGCCAACAACTTCATAACCCAAACCCAAATGAATGCACAATGCTGTCTGTTAAACGCATCTAACATGTATAGTCATAGCAACACTGTTAAACATTGCCTTCAGTATCTTCTGCTTGTAAAAGTTCTATCATACATCAGGAAACTCTGATAAATTATTGGGGTGGAGCTCAGTGGGTAGGATACTTGCCTCCAGACCACGAGGTTATGGGTTCGAATCCTACCTTCAGCATACCACCAATGGGTCCCTGAGCAAGACCCTTAACCCCAAGTTGCTCTAGGGAAGTTGCTTTGGATAAAAGTGTCTGATAAATGCCATAAATGTAAAAATTGTATGGATAGTAAAATAAATGTACTGCGATATTGTTTTAACTGGAAGGAGTTACTTAACAAAATAAATGACATAGATTGAATAGCAGTCTGTTTTATCTCTGGAACAGATCGAGGATGTGGACTGTATTGGGGGCTTCAAGGACTGTGCAAGGAATGACAGGCTTATGTCTGAGCTTGTCACAACTGAGTACATTAAAAAGCATGGAAGACCTTCAGAGTCTAGACAGGCCATTATTGCTTAAGGGCCAAGATGAAATACAAGAAGATACATAAGGCATATAATTTATTAAGGGTGCGCATTATTACGCTGAGTTAGCTGAGCTCAGTTGTTGTGTTGTGTGATTCAAGTGCAGTCAGAGCACCATTTTTCTGAATGAGCTTTGGATTCACTGCATTCAATGTACATTCGTCATCATACAATATTGCGCTACCAAGCTTAAAACTAAGTAAGAGACTGGTGAGTAATTAGAGTGTTTGATTCCAGAAAGTCTGGATTCTTATTCCAAGTGATGGGAATTTGAGGCGGGTCAAAAAAGTCCACATTACGATATTAGGAACAAAACTGAAGACTGGACATCCGGCAAAAACACAATATTAATTATATATGACCATAGCAAGAAATGTTGGAGAGCTAATGCTAACTAAACTAAGCTGATGATGTTGTATCATATTCAAATGTCTTGCTGTAAATCCATTTTTAATCAACAATTTTACATTTTACATTGCCGTTCACTTTGTATGCAGGTAAAGCAGGTACAGTGCAGTGGCAGCAGAATATCTCACTTTCTGTGTGCATGCAGGTGCTGGCAGCCTTGAACAACACTGTAACAACAGAACTATATAAACTTGTCTTGATGGGCCAAAATGAAAAGTGAAAAATGAAAATCTTGGCTGAATCTGAAATTCAGGACACACTGGGATAAAATCCCATCTAACATGTAACAGCCCAACATGTGGCCCAATCAAACTCGTTTTTTTTTTCCCATTTCTTTTTTTATCATCAAGTATTTGATTACAGAACTTCTTCGTACACCTCTTTAAGTCAAAATATTTTGACTGAAATATCAATCTGACCACACTTGGGGTAAGGGCAAAATGATCAATCTGCCAAATCATTCCTTTAAATTGCTCATGCTGTTAGTTTGTCGTTCTCTGCTGTATTCTGCTCCAGGCGCTCTGCTCCAACGGTCCTTCTCTCTCACTGCGTTCCACCCCACCGAGAGTTAAGTAAACTCATCACTGAGCGACTGTCACAGGCCAGACAACAGGATAATGCATGCGCTCTGTTAATTTATTCATCAGTTTAATTAATTCTTTTCATTTTGCAATCAGCAATGGTGTGGGAGGGCAGCCAATTTGCATATTTAAATTGAAATGACTTTCACAGTGTGGGATGGATGCAGACCATGCCCAACCGTGGGGGGGGATGAACGCTGGCATTTTTGTTTAATAACTCAGTATCACAAAGAAAGATAACCAGAGTGAAAGTTAAAAGCTCAATGGACTGCGGGCAAATACTGCAATAACCTGTACACAAAGATAAGCTCAGAACCAAAGAAAAGCCATCACAACAACCCAGAAAAAGGCTGCTGCATGCGAAATTTGGGTGTAAGGTTAAACAAGCATCACAGAAACAACAAAGAACTATGAATATAAAACAGCACAGCAAGTGGAGTAATAATGTTACCTATACAGATATACCCCAGTGGAGTGTATGGAATGATGTAGTACATTCAGTCTTGTAGTGACATAGCACAGATAGAGTTTCGCCTAACACTCAAACACACACACACACACACACACACACACACATACACACATACACACACACACACACACATACACATATAGCCTGAGAATGCTGTTTTGTTTTCAGCAGGCAGGAAACACAATGCTGGGAAAGCTAGAGGCCTGCATCTGGTCTCACGCTATGGCCCAGCCCTGAGGACGCTGTCCAGGGCACTGACCGCTCACCACCAGCTACTACACAGTACACAAATCGCTCAAATACATACACACTCAGTTTAGAAGGTCCACACTCCTAACAGCGCCTAAAACGCTGCAGTTAATCTTGAACAGTATCTGTAAACTCCATTCCAACATACACAAGAAAAGTATGTGTCACAGTAGGCTCTGTTGCTGTTGTTTGCTTATGTTTACTTATTGTTGTTTATGAAGTAATCTTGTTTAGCCTATTAGCTTACAGGTCTGGTTACGGTAAAGTGGTTTAGATGGAGCCACAAGAAAAATCAGCATTCTTCTACAAGCTTAGGCATTAGTGATTATCTTAAGTTTGCAGCAAAAGGCTATAAAACATTAATTATGCCTGCTTCCAGTGACAGTTACCATGGTAACAAAGGATAACGAGGGATTTGGCTGACGCCCTTATCCAGAGCAACTGAGAGTTAAGTGTCTTGCTCAAGGACACAATAGTAGAAAGTGGAGTTTAAACCTGTAACTTTCTGGTCATTGGGTTCAGTGTTTTACCCTTAAGGCTACTACCTAGTGTTTTACCCACTAGGCTACAACACCCTGTTAGTTGAAATCAATAATCAATAAGCTGAAATTACATAAATTGAGGTAATCACATGGTACAATCACATGGTTTCATGTGAGTTCGCAACACAGAACTGGATTATGCAGCCTATGAGAAATACAGTTTCATGTAACTTTGATGCAAATAAAGCTGTGTACACAAAGCCTAAGTCTTAAGAATGCCTTATGCAGCTTATTCAAATCACCTCAAGTAATAAGGCAATAAGTTTGACAACATGCAGTTAGTGATTTTGCAACTGACATAAACCATTAAAAAAATGCAAGTGCTGCATGTTCTCCACTGTATATATTCTGTTTAGGATTAGAGACTGTGTGGTTTTATCAAATGCCCGTAACAGTTCTGAAAGCAGAGGCATTTGTCAATATCCTGCTGTGACACCCAGCACTTGAATCTTTCCAAAACATTGAAGCTTTATTGCGACTATTTGTGTCTCTGCTTACCACACACAGAGATAAACTCAGAGTAAACTTGTTGTTTTGTAGAATAAGCAGACTGAGCTACTGCTGCGGTTTAAAGTGACATTAAGAGGGAGAAATACTTCAGTGAAAACGGCTTATAAACCATTAGTGGACCTCATGTTTGTCATTAAACGCGTCTTTTTTCTTTTCTTGCTTTACATTGTTTTCCTTTATATAAACAGCACAGTATTAACATTTCAATAGCAACAACAAATCAGATCTTACTTAACAGTGTAACAGAATCAAAATGCTTTTTCACTTGATTTTTATACCATGATTTCACAATAATCCAAATCTCATTACGCTTACTATAATTAATCAAGTAGATGAAACTGTGAGCTAATCTCTACTTTACCTGGATTCAGAGAGTGCTGATAGAGGACTGGCTACCTGCTGCCTGCCTGACACTCTCTGGCCAAGCAGGCTTTTATATCTTGTACTGAGACATGCACATCAGGCTTAGATATTGAGTGTACATATTGAGCTATTGTGTCTATAAGTATTAGTATAGTAAGACCTGTAGTGTATTTCAAGTGTGAAATTATCAGATGTTTAAACCGTTAGCTAGCTTTCTTGCAATAATGGAGTCTAGGGTTCATGAATACAGTTTGTGGGACAGTCATGAGTGTTCTAGGTGGAGGGATTTATTGTCCATGCACAGGGGAGCATAACTGAAGTGCTAATCCAAAACTAATAGGATTAGAAGCAGATCACTGAGCTGCTGTGTTTTAGGGGCAACCTCTGGAGGACAAAGGTTCAATCCCATTATACCTATCTCAAACTTAGAAGTGAAATTAATGAGAGTGAACTTTGAATTATAATATTATTAATAAAGGTAATCTAATATGAAGTATTTTTCACATTCATATCCGTATGTCAATGCTGATAGCAATGTATACACAGTTGTACATTTCTAGAATATAAGATTAGAATTATGGACAAATGTAACACATTTGCAAACATTTGCAACAAAAGCTGTAAAAGGAACAAAATGACATTTTAACAAACTTCGCTGCCATATGTGCTAGAAATTGGCTACAAACACGCTTTTAGGTGGATTAAGTGCTATTGGCTACAAACACGCTTAATCCACACACACAAAAACAAACACACACACACACACACACACACACACACACACACACACACACACACACACACACACACACACACACA
>JBBJLR010004611.1:0-14159 GCA_037577145.1 Brachypetersius gabonensis
GTGTGTGTGTGTGTGTGTGTGTGTGTGTGTGTGTGTGTGTGTGTGTGTGTGTGTGTGTGTGTGTGTGTGTTTTCAATGGTCTGTATTCCAGCAGCTTCACTACTGATTCAGTTTCTGATAGATGAAACAGTCACACACACAACCACACACACACACACACACACACAACCACACACACACACACACACACATCACTGGTTTAATTGTTGGAACAGTTTAGTTTAACACATCCAAGGTAGAATTAATTATTTATTTGTATTATTGTGTATAAAACAATAGTGATGCAGATTATTCACACTCTCACACACACACTCTCACACACTACACAATAAACCAGAAAACATGATGCAGTCTCTTATTTTTTCCATGGCTGTATTTCAGTCTGTAGACTGGCTGCTGCGTTCTCCTAAAAGTGAGGTGTGTGAGGAGTGAGGTGTAAACATCCATGTGTAGCTACACTGATACCTCCACATTAGATTTAAGGTCTGAGTGTGAAACCCCTTAATCTGAAACTGAAGATGTTAATTCAGGAGGTTAATTACATTAATCTGTACACCTTTCCCCTTCATTTTCCAAAATCAAGGTCATTTTAAGGGCTAAAATTAAGGGGTTTGGTTTTGTAGTGTGAATGGACAGTTTTCTAATGCAGTAAAATCGCAGACTCCACTGTTGTGTTATTAGCGCCGACATGTTTTGTGGCGCTAATTTTGCTCCAAGTGACTCTCCCTTTCTCTCTCCCTGTTGATCCTACTTGTCAATATTTGCTCACTGGACAATAAACTGTACCCCAGCAGATTCTAGTGACCTACCCAGCGTGAGTTTAGAGACACTAGTGTGTTTTTGTTTGTGAGACATGTGAGACGTTCTGGACAGCGGAATTCAGATTAGCGGCTAGCTAGCATTCTGCTAAAACAGAAAAGCAGCCTTGTCCTATAAGTCCTGAAAAGGAGCTTGTTTGTTTATATCATTGCTGAATGGTGTTTGAACACTGTGCTGGTTTGTAATTACCGCTGCTTGAGTTGGTGACAATTTTTTTTTACCACAGATTCATCGCTATTGTCATTGTTGTGTTGAGCCTTTCAACCGACATGCTGGACTTCACAGCCACCAGTGAGCTCCAAAACTGCCAGACGGACTGTTTGTTGTCGCTGGAGATTTCTGTGATGCAAATTTCATGTCAACTAAAAACATTGCGACCAATGGGACGGAAGGCAGTAAACTGTGTTTACACAAACATTGCTGGTGTAGATTGTGCTGAGCCCTGACCCCATGTCAGGTAGTCAGATCACATCTCTGTTTTACTGATCAATTTACATTTATGGCATTTAGCAGACATTGGTCTCTTTAAAACTGCAATTTATAAATGTGCATGTTTCAATGTGCAACTTTTCTGGTGTATTTATTGCTCCATGGTGTACTTGTGTGTGTGTGTGTGTGTGTGTGTGTGTGTGTGTGTGTGTGTGTGTGTGTGTATCCACAGTGTTCTTACATATATTTATATATCAATTCTGTACATATATTTATCTAAGGTTACATATACATATATTTATCAAAACACAGATCGTTTGTATAGTATTTTTTAGTATGTATATTTATACTGGGCTGTTATAGTATTTTATTCTATTCTATAGTTTTTTTTTTTCTACTCTTTCCTTTGTTCTGTTCACTTTCTGCCATGTAAATACAAATTTCCCATTGTGGGACTATCAAAGGTTTATCTAATCTGTCATCTCATCTCATCTCATCTCATCCACCAGACACATACCTCTCAAAAAAGTCTTAGTTTCATTCACTGAAACTGGTGGCCATGAGTTGCCATTTATTTGCATAATTCTGCGTCAACATATTTGCACATTTATTTTGTAAACTGTAAGGTGGAGAACATCAGACTGAAGGACTTTCCACATTTTGTTACGATGAACCAACCCTTGCGCTACCTATTTTTTTCTTTAGCCAGTTCAGATCAGTTCTGCTGCTCTGCTTTCACTGTCCACACCCGATAACCTCGACCACTTCTTGCATTTGACTTGGATTTTCCTTCCATCAGCCTCCATGTGTGTAATATCTGTATTCCTGAGTCTGTTATGATGCTTGTGTACATTAATTATTTGGCAGTGTTAGCTCCCATGGCTCTGGCCCATCTGCCTGGTGTGGTCCAGGGGGCAGAACTTTATCTGCACTTGAAAGGCAGCGCCTGTGTGCATTCGTGAGTGGGTGGTGGTTGATTGTGGGGGGCTGGAACAGAATGGAAACTGAGAGGTCTTTAAAGCCAGATGGGCTCCTGGGAGGAGCAGGGGGGGCGGCTGCTCCAGAATCCCTGAATCTAAGTGGCTCCCTCGAGAAAAACGAGTAACAAGAGCATTTTGTTGTAATATTTATTTGAAGTTCTTTTGATCTGAGGTTATTCAGTGTTTTGCATCGCCTTGGTGCCTTGTTTGTGGGAACATGACGATCTTTGTTTATTAGGAGCAGCACAAGCGTCAGCAAAACTCAAGGAGCAACAAAAGAGGAACGCTGTAATGTGCAGCGTGATCTTCTGTGGAAATACCATTTGACTGGAAATTAACTAGAGCTCGACAGCCACCTGGTGCCTCCACACTCTCTAGGGGTGCAGAGAGAGCAACAGACCCTCAGGGCTTCAGCAGCAAGTGTTTTAAGGTGCTAATAGTGCGACATAACACAAGACCTTGAACGAGAGAGAATAAGTGGCTGAGATGAGAAGAGACTCTGGGCAATGTTTTATAAAACCTGGATTCCTGAGAACACAGACATAATCAGATACTTGCCTACATTTTCGCATAACCTTTGTATCATAAATTCATTAATTACACTGAATTTGTTCTGTGTAATGAAAACTAATGTCTGATGAAAACTGCCTTGACTTCACATACTAAGCAAACGTTTTAATGTAAAGTATGTGTCAATTTGCTTGAGAATTACTCATATTACACTATTTTCATTTTGAAAAATATGGATGGCGATAGATCAGGGCTGTAATTTCCCAGAACTGTCTGCACTGCTTAGGGCTTTAACAAAAACCTTTCATCAGTTACTGACTGTCCCAAATTCCTGTAGGTTTGAAGTATCATTTTGTATCATTCTGATATTCAAAAGAAGCCTGATTTACTAATTAGTGACCCAATAACTGTAGTATGTAGACTCACATCTGGATATCCAGTCAAAAAAACCAAGACCATGAAAAATAGGCAACCAACTTAAGTCCCGTTATATTTTTTTCAATCAATCAAACCAGCCAAACATTTGTGTCAATCAATCAAATCAGTCAAAAATTTGTTGTCAATCTTAAGAAAGACTGAAACACATTTTAGGCCTCGACACTTAGCACCTAAAAGTTAGAGTAAAACATTAATATAGAAATATAAAACTATATAACTATAAAACGTAATCTAAAAACAAAGAGCAGTATAAAACCATTCAAATACAGCATTAATGAAGTGCAGAATGGTAATAAAGTGAACGACAGAGGCTTCATCATGGCAATGCCTCAGAGCAGTGGTTCTTGCCCAATGATGCGGAGCCTCCTGTCTGAGGCCGGGGTGGTGATGGTTGGGGGGGGTAACGGTTCATGTGCAGGAGCCTGTGCTTCCAGCTTTTGGTGTAAATGTCTGTGATGCATAGTTGGCTGCATCTTCCTCTACCACTGAGCGGCTGGCAAACCACACAGTGAGGCAGGAAGTCAGCAGGGTCTCCGCCACACGTCTGCAAAAATGGTTGAGGATGTCGGAGCTAAGCGCTGCTTTTTTTTTACTCTCCTCAGGAGGTGTAGACATTGAGCCTTCCAGATGATGCTCCAGATGATATGCCAGGTAGGGATATTGGTGAGGTGAACCTCGAGGTTTTTCAAACAAGTCACCATCTCCACAGGAGCTTCATCAATGGAGGAAGGTGAAGCCTGGGCAGCACCAATCTTCTGGAAGATTGTTTTTGCTGATGAGGTTTTCTCTAGACATGATTCCCAGCTTATTCACCTCCAGCCTGTATGCAGACTAATTGCTATTGACTATGAGCAAACCTGGCTGTGAGATTATTTTGCTAGTGAGCTTTGCGGTTATATGTATGCAGTGTGTAGAGTGATGCGCTGAGGACAGTGGTGGGCCCTGGGGAGAACCATTGAAAGTGAAAATTCTGTCATACGTGAACAGCACTAAATTCTTCCTCTGCATTTAACCAAGTGAAGTAGGGGGCAGCTCGGAGCAGAGGGCAGCTCGGGGAGCAGAGTGTGGGGACAGTACCTTGCTCAGGGTACCTTAGAGGTGCCTAGCGGTCTTGGTCATCAAACCCAAAACTTCCTGACTGCAGGGCGGACACCCTAACCACTAGGCCACCAGCTGCTGTGGCTTTATTGATTCTAACAGTCTGTGACCTGTTAGTCAAGATCCAGTTGCAAATCAATGAAGATATTCCGAGTTCTGCCAGTTTATTCACAAGACTTTGTTGAGTAATTGTTTTGACGGTTGAACGGAAACCCAAGAAGACCAACCTCCTGGAGGAGTTCTCCTTTTCCAAGTGTGCGAGGGCTTGATGGATCACAGCAGAGATGGCATCAGCTGTGGAGCGGTTCTGTGCATTAGCATCCTGGTGAGGGTCCTCAGCCAGATTAATGCACTGCTTCATCAAATGCCTCTAGAAACTCTTCATCATTGCTGGAGTGAGTGGAACTGGACGATAGTCGTTAAGGCTGGACACTGATGGAGTCTTTGGCCCTGGGACAATTGTATGCTGGCGTTGGCAGCCTAGTGGGTAGGATACTTGCTTCTGGACCAAGAGCTCATGGGTTCATATCCTACCTTCAGCACCACCACTGGGTCCCTGAGCAAGACCCTTAATCCCCAGTTGCTCCAGGAAGACTGCCCCCTGTAGGTAGGAAATGGAAGTCACTTTAGATAAAGGATAAATATCGTAAATGTAAAGTGGCAGGTCTTGAGGCAGGTTAGTACAATAGCCAGGGACTGTTCAATGTTAAATACAGTGGAAGAAATAAGTATTTGACCCCTCCAATGACAAAGAAATAAAAAGTCTCAGAACAGAATCATTTTAATGGTAGGTTGCAAATCAGTTTCTGAAACGCAAATCAGTTTGCGTTTTATTTAAAGTAATTTTTTCAATTTTCCTTTTGATGTACTATCTGTCACTGTTAAAATAAACCTACCATTAAAATGATGCTGTTCTGAGACTTTTCGTTTCTTTGTCGTTGGACAAATTTACAAAATCCGCGAGGGGTCAAATACTTATTTTCTCCACTGTACGTCCTTCAGAACCTCAGAGAGCTGTTGTTGTCTCTAAGGACATTTCCTGGCCCTGTCAGGGCCTGCAGCTTTGTGGAGGTTAACTTTCTGCAAAGTCCTTCTCTGTGCTTTGGCTGTCACACTGAATGAAGGCTGGTCTGGTGAAAGGTAAGGCTGGAGGTAGGAGTAATATTGGAGGCCTCAAAGCGGGTATAAAAGGAGGGTTCCGAGGGTCATTTGTGGAACAGGGTTCCTGTCATTTTTGGGCGTAACCTCTTCATGCCTGCTGATCGGCTCCTTTGAGCTGCCCTGAGTGCCAAAGCGTCTCCAGTCCTAAATGCAGAGTCCTGCTACCTCAACAGGGAGCAAACCTCTTCTTTCAGTCAGGGTGTGGGGAATGACTTTTCGAGTCCTAACATCTTCCACACAATTTTTTATGTAACCCTGGACAGATGATGTTTATGCCCCCCCCCCCCACCAGGTTCATGGGGACAGTTATGTAGTTCCAGGTCTTTTGTGTAGCGTTCACACTCTTTAACACAGGGCAGAACGCAGGAAGCAGCATGTGATCAGAATACCCGAGGTGTGGGCGGGGGATAGCTGTATATCCTCTTCTGTTTGCGTACACTTTGTTCAAAGTGTGATCCCCTTGAGTAGGAATGGTTAGGAGCGCGTCCTGCAGATTTACATGGTTAAAATCCACCGCAACCACTTACTTGTTTAACAGTGAGGCAATACTATCATGTAACTTCTTCAAAGGAATCTGAGCGTTTGCCATGCAGGGGGGCATAAACAGCTATTATGAACATGACTGTAAGTTCAGCCCTGATTATATGGTCAATTATGCAGCTGTTTCTGAAATGGAACAGTTTGTGCACCAACCTTTGTTCGCAGGGATTTAAAGTCCCCCTCCTCTTGTTCTCCTCGAGAGCTGGTTTCAATCCGAGCGGAGGAAAAGCTGATGGTACTGGTGGTCCTCAGCTTGGCTAGCAAGCCAGACCTATTGACCACCTTCTGCTTCTGCATACGTCGCCTCCTCGAGACTCTGTACTGTCTCAGTCTGCTCCTCCCTGCTGCGGCTCTCAAAAGCTGCAATCTGACGAGCTTTAGTCTAAGCGTCGAAAAATGGATATAAATGGCCAATTGTAGGTAAATAATCAGGTGTTATTTAGCTCCAGAAGCTCAGCGGAGCTGTATTTCAAGAAAAATCTACTCTTAATATGAAACTCAATGCTAAAACTGACCGCTGGAAAAGCTGTATCAGTTCTGTTTTGTTTAAGGGCTTAAATTATGAAAGTTTTTTCCCCGATAAGAATATGGTGCATAATTGTTAGTTTCGCTAGTGCTGGAAACCTGGAAACCTACATTTTGGGCCTGAACCCCAGATATGAAAACTTCATTAGTAATTGAGTCTTTATTGCAATGATGATGATTGGATTGAGAACCTCACTGCACAGAGCTCAGCAAGCCTGAATATGTTTTGGTATCTCTGTCATAGAGATTATATCCACCTTGCCTTGAAATATTACGCTCCTGTTTGGTAATACTGAGGATGCACAGAAATCTTGATTTTAAAATTGATTTTAAAAAACTCTCACCGACTAATGCTGAGGGAACGCAAAAACTTTCACTGTGGTTTAAAAAATGACAAATAGCATTCAGACTATTTCATGTTAATATGTATTTGTCGTTCTTTTGCTACTTTTTTATATTTTTCAAGAAAATAATTATGAATCATTGCAGGAATTTGCATGCTATGTTATTATTCACCATTTTTTGATTATTTGACTCTAAAGACAAGCAAACATACTAATTTCAAATCTCCATCCGGGAGGAGGTTACAGGTTGTGAGAAAAGCTCTTAAGTCTTGTTTCAGTGTGTCAGATGGATTCATAAAGGTGATCACCAATGAATTACTAGGGCTGGGATGAAGAGTAACTTTGCGAAATGAATAAATCGTCTCTAATTATCCACAAATGTTGATTTGTTGCTGGCAGCTGGTGGCCTAGTGGTAAGGGAGCTCGCCCTCTGATCAGAAAGTTGTGGGTTTGAATACCAACACTGCTGAGTTTTCTTTGAAAGTGAAAGTGACAATCTGGTCATACGTGAACACACCACAGCACACAGTGTGAACAGCATGAAATACTTCCTCTGCATTTAAGCCTAGTGGTCTTGGGAATCGGACCTGGACTTTCTGATCACAGGGCGAATGCCTTAACCACTAGGCTACCAGCTGAGTAAGGTACCGTCCTCACACACTGCTCCCCGGTGCCCCTCGTTGCCCCTGCTTCTCTTGGTGAATGACTTAAATTAGTTAAATAGATTTCATGGTTTAAATGTGTTTAATAGCGAGAATTGCACATTGTTCACACCATGTGATTATGAGGGTCCATTTTACTTTTATTTTACAGTAGCATTCAGTAAAAGCCAAGGTCAGTTTCTATTGAAAATATGCACATTCACACACTCGTATATATTTTCTTGTGGATAAGAGCTCATGATTGCTGGTGGTCTGTTTTTAATTCTCAGAGCCCCAAGCTGAAGTAGAGAGTCTAGCATCTTCACACAAACTGTCCTCAGGAGTGTCCCGTCCAGTCAGGGACGAACTGTGCTGCTTCCTCATACACACACACACACACACACACACACACACACACACACACACACACACACACAACAGCATTCCAGTGTGCTCGAGGGACGAGTGACTGGTCAGGTTGTGCTCCTGGTCCTCAGGTCCTTGTTTCTTTTAAGACACATATCTTAATAAAAGACAGTCCTGATACAGAAGCCAGAGGAATCTGCTACTCACAAAAAAATTAAACACTGGAGGTTGGAAAATCCTCCCATCAGCAAGAACCCAATTCAGGAGAACAGGGAAAAATTAAAATTGCTTCACTAGAACTAGACAGATCCTTTCTTTTCACTGTGCCTCTCTGAATGTGTTAATGAGTGTTTACTGTTTATAGTGACTGTTGCTGAGATGATTTATGCAGAAAGTAAAGTGTAAAAAGTGATAATTCTGTCATGCACTAACACACAACAGCACAAAATCATTCCTCTGCATTTAACTTGTTCATCCATTTAACTCATAACTCATTTAATCCAATTAACCCGTTAAACCGTTTAACCAATTTAACTCATTTAACTCATTTAACCCGTTTAACACTTTTAACCCATTTAACACATTTAACACATTTAACCCATTTAACACATTTAACTCGTTTAACTCATTAAACCCATGTAACACATTAAACTCATTTAACCCATTTAACTCATTTAACTTATTTAACACATTAAACTCATTTAACCCATTTAACTCATTTAACCCATTTAACCCAATTAACCCATTCACCAGGTGAAGCAGGGGTCAGTGTGTAGGAATGGTACCTCGGTGATGTCACTGGCAGTCTTGGGATTTTAACCCACAGCGCTTGGCTGCAGGGTGATATGGTCTATACCCACAGCTTCACTACTAGCCTCACTCAGTCCTACCCTTTAAACTCCTCTGTGAATAAACAGATTTACGGGTTTAACAGGACCGCTGCGCTTCTCTTTCCTTTACCAGAACATCTCTTTCCCTCCGAACCCGTGCTGCTGCCCCAGAAAAATGAAGTGAGTGAAAGAGTAATGAGGCCTCCTCTCTCTCTCTCCCTCTCTCTCTCTCCCTCTCTTTCTGTCCCTCTCTCTCTCCCTTTCTCTCTTTCTCTCTTTCGCTCCCTCTCTCTCTCTCTCTTCCTTTCTTTCTGTCCCTCTCTCTCTTCCTCTCTTTCTCTCCCTCTCTCTCTCTTCCTTTCTTTCTCTCCCTCTCTTTCTCTCCCTCTCTCTCTCTCTCTGTCTCTCTCTGTCTCTGTCAGAAGGACGTGGTTCTGAAGCCTCATGAGCGGAAGAAGACCCAGGCCGGACGGCAGCAGAAGCAGCGACCCGGCCGGGTTCCTAATGGGCTCAGCATGGACCTCCACGATCGGCAGCAGCACTCGGACCAGGAGAACCGGCCGCTGTCGGCACAAGCAGTCAAGAAGAAGAAAAAACACCCGAAGAAGAGACACCGAGTGGTGAGTTCAGGTTCTCCCTCTTGTTCAAGCTGCTTATGGAACAGAAGGATGGTGGAGATATTCGTTGACGGTTCATGAGTTAATCATTTTTCCCTCTTGTTTAAAATTACTTTTACAAGAAAGAACTTTCTGAATCCTGCACTTAACTGTGGTTTCCAAGGTCCTGATCTGATGGTTCAGTTTTGTGTGTTTGGTTCAGTTTCTTAGTTTGACCTTGTCATGCACTGCGAGCATCAAAGAGTCATTTGTTGTTGCAGTTTCATCAAGAGAGACTGTAATGATAAAATCTACCTTTTGATTGAATGATTGACTGTTAAAATTGACTTTTGTGTGCCATCATCTGTATCGTCACGCCTTCACGGAGTAACTGAACATGTTTGGGCATTCATAGATGGGTTTGATTTGTTTAGACAGATTTAGAGTAAACATCCATGTAAATGTGGAACATGAGGTAATACTGTAAATATAAATTAACGACAGACGAATGTGGAGGTGAGGTGGGATATAATATCAGTGGCTTGTGTCTCGAGTGCCTTACAGAAGAGCTGGAACAATCAAACCCAATTAAAGAACAGTGCAGCCTGAGTGGAGTAATTGTTAAAAATCACTAGTTGTCTCCTTGGCTGCTTGAAAGTCCTGGCTGATCTAATCAGGGAGTTAATTAATGTGGCATCAGCTTTCAGAGACATTTAGAAGCTTTTTTTAGCTGTAATTGCTGTGTGGGGAAGAGGTTTGTGATGTTTAGTGAAGGCTACATTGTTAGAAATGGAGGGGCGAAGGCTGAAACAGGAGAAAGGATAGAGAAAAGAAGAAAGAGAGAGGGAGGGAGGGAGAGGGTTATTATTCATTGGTTCAGAGTAGTGATGTACATTTTTAAAGACCTAATTAGCGTGATTGCTTATTTTGGTGCTGTCGGTTAGCTAAGCTGCTAGCCAGCCCCGTTAGCCGATTTGATGCCGTATCCTAACTCTTCTCTCTGAAGGACAGATTGCATTATACTGCAAGTTTTGTGCTCAATGGAGATTTTTCTCTGATTCTTTTGAATAGTTTGTCTCCACTCACATGCGCATAGCAACCCTTGTCTTTCACTGGGGATGCGAAATGTATTTTGAAGCATCTGAATACTAGAGTACTAATTTGTTTAATATCACTTCTCTGTTCTCTGATATTGTTCTTGTTGATGAATTTGGCTTTATTTCTACCTTCGTATTTAAAGAGCGGTGAATGAAGAAATCACGGGTGAAGAAATTGAGTGTCAATATTTGCGAACGAATTAGGCTTCGTATTTGCCTTGAATTAAATTCACTTAGATGATTTTTTCATATTCATATTTCCACATGTATATTCATATTTTAAGCGTGGAACTGAGATACTTAACCACAAAGACCACAAAAAAAAGTTGGGTTTTTTTTCATTTTTCTTCCAATACCAAAGGTGCCAGTAATTAAAGAGCTGATTCTACAAAGGCCTTTATATGTTTGTTGCAAATGTTAACTTCAACACTGTTACATGGCAAATGTTAACTTTTACACTGTTACACTGCAGATGTTAACTTTTACACTGTTATACTGCAGATGTTAACTTTTACACTGTTACACTGCAGATGTTAACTTTTACACTGTTACACTGCAAATGTTAACTTTTACACGACAAATGTTAACTTTTACACTGTTACACTGCAGATGTTAACTTTTACACTGTTACACGGCAAATGTTAACTTTTACACTGTTACACTGCAGATGTTAACTTTTACACTGTTACACTGCAAATGTTAACTTCAACACTGTTACACGGCAAATGTTAACTTTTACACTGTTACACGGCAAATGTTAACTTTTACACTGTTACACGGCAAATGTTAACTTTTACACCATTATGCTGCAAATGTTAACTTTTACAGTCTCTGTGTATTTCGACTTTCACCAAAATTCGGGTTTTATCACTGACGAAGGAACGGATCTGTGGCGGAACACGAGGACCCGCTGTAAACATTAATTTTTCTTTGAATTCCAATGAAAGGTTCAGTTTTTTAGTCAGAACTGCATTCTTTGTTGCCAAATGAGGTTCTCAGAGTTTTGTTCAGCTCCAGTGCTTCACTCAGTAAAGCATGGAGCCTAACCTCACCTGTGTACGTAACCCAGTCTGACTCGGTGAAGTGAGTCTTTTCTGTGGTGTGAGAGAGGGACCAAAGGCATGTGCTATCAGTGCTAGTCACGTTGCTTTAGTCAGCCCTGAAGTGTGTAACTCAGGTTACAGTGTAGGGTGTCACTAAAAGGCTGTTACTAAAAGGCAGAGAGCCGGAGAATGACCTGATTAAACTCAGGTCAAGTTAACTTTATTTATACAGTGTTTTTTACAAGTGGCATTGTCACAAAGCAGCTTTGCAGAATCTGTGTTTGAGCCCCGAGTGAGCAAGACGAAAGTGAGAGAGGCAAATAAAAACACTCTAAAGATGAAATATCCTTTGGGAGAACCAAGACTCTGAAGGAAACCCTATCATCCGCTGGTGAACAGAAGATAGATCTATGGTAAAATAGTGGTCTGGAGGACATGAGCAGGAAACCCTGATGATGGTCAGTCGAGCTGAAAGGGTGGGAAGCAGTTTCCAGTAATATAGGATTGTTTTCAGTCAAAGTCAAAGTGAACTTTGTCATCTCAACCATAGACAGTATACAGAGAGATAAACTGGCGATGCTCAGGTTTCACTGTGTTTTTATAGTGCGGTTAAAGAGCACAGGTAGTTACACACGCTCCCAACATGCAACTTCCACTTGAAAGAAATGGTAGCAGCAAATAATAATGATAAAAAACAGAATCCCTGAAACATATCTCTCTCCCTCCTAATTGTAATTATGATAGAAACAGCTATCCAGTGCTTGGTAGTGCAACTGTAAGCAAAGTAGCAGCTGTGGGTGGCAAGGCACTGTCAGAGAATCTCAGGGATCTAGTAGAGGACATGCACAACTCATCCAAAAATTCAAGGCTTTAATAAACCCCAGGACTAGAGTAAAGTCGCTGATTAGGAAGTGGACTTCTCCCCAGTCAGGCCGTCCCTCTAAACAATATGGAAGAGCAAAGAAGAGGAAACAGAGGCTACCAAAAGGCCCATGGAAAATTTAGATGAGTGCAATATATGGTAAAGAGTGGTCATTGTGCATTAGGGCATGAACGACTCCAGATTTGTTCAAGTCGACTAGTCGGTCAGTAAAGTCGATGTCGAGTTGATGAGTTGTTTGATGACGTCACACACACACACAGTGGAGGAACACCGTTAGCCATGTTAGCTAGCGGAGCCGTTTCAGACGCAGAGCACCGACTTGCAGGTTCTGCATGTCTCCGTGCTGTTTGTGTGTCTAGAGTGAAGGATCTCCACACGTGTCTGTCTTCTCTGCTGCATGTCTCTCGTCTTGTTGTGGTCTCGTGTTTCGATTCACCTCTATGCAACAATGGTACCACCCCTTTTATGAAGGGACTATAATAATTAGTTAAAACAAGGAACGCATGTCAGCGTCAGCCAATCAGAGGCAGAAATTGTATTGTGTACACAAGCGAGGGCAGAGAGAGGAAAAAACACACGACTAGTCGACTTCTCTCAGGGGGTATCGACTTCTCTCAGGGGTGGGGGGGGCATTGACTTCTCTCAGGGGGGCGTCGACTTCTCTCAGGGGGTGTCAATTTCTCTCAGGGGCATCAACAACAAAATCAAATATGAGTTGAGAGGATTGCAAGAATAGTGGTGGCAGTCTAGTGTGTAGGACCACCTTGAAGGTTCAGAGACCAAGTGGAAAAAGGTGTTATGGTCAGAATGAAAATTGAACTATTTGGTCTCAACACCAAACAGTATATCTGAATGCCAGTGCAGCTCACCATCTAAATAGCACCAGCCAACAGTAAAGCATGGTGGTGGCAGCATCCGGGCGTGGGAGTTTCTCTGACTGGGACACTTTTCATGACGGAAGGGACAAAACACCATCAAAATTCTTGAGGAAGACCTACTCTCGGCCAGTAAGTTGTCAGTGAGAAGGAGGTTCACCTTCCAAAATCATGATGACCCAAACACACACCTAGACTGACCACACAGTGGCTGAAGGAGAAAAAGGTGATTGTCCTTGCATTGCCTAGTCACAGCCCAGACTTAAAATCTGTGGAATCACAGTCCACCAATGATCATCATCCAAAGCTTGAGCTGTTCTGTGAAGAATTGATTACCGTGTTGTTCTTTCTTAGGTTTAGGTCTTGACCAGTCATCCAGCCCGTGTATCTCCGGGTTTAATTCTCTGTTTGTTTATTTTCTTGTCCAGAAGGATCTTGACTGTTTTTAGAAAGAGAAAGAGTGAGAGAGAAGGCCGTTGTGGGGAAGTGGAGCAGAAGCTTCATCTCTGATTATTTAGATTGGTGGAGAATGTGCTTCGTCTCTGTCCCAGACCTGAAGCTCCTGGCAGGAAAACACAGCCATGGACTTTAACAGTGTGACACATTCCCCTCACATCTCTGAATAGACTCTGCTCAGGAGGAAATACTGTGTCGTACCACAGTGTAGCAGTTCTTTGAAGAGTGTCTGGTTATGAAGCTTGTTATGATGCAGAAACACCTTGTCGTTTGAATGAGAATCTGCATACTTTTGTATAGCCGTTGGTTACAGTGTGTCTGAGGAAAGTGTGTATGTGTCTTTAGCAGGAGTGTGTGTGTGAGAAACTCTGCATGGCGTCCTGCCCAGCACTCTCTGTTTATTACAGCCTGTTTATAATGGGATCTGTTTGTGAGCTGTGTTCTGTGTGTACTTGCTGCGTGTGTGTGTGTGTGTGTGTGTGTGTGTGTGTGTGTGTGTGTGTGTGTGTGTGTGTGTGTGTGTGTGTG
>JBBJLR010004621.1:2500-14158 GCA_037577145.1 Brachypetersius gabonensis
CTGATCTTACACTTCTTTCTCTCTCTTTGTTAGTGTGGATCATATGAATTTATATTGCATTTATCTATATGATTTCTGTAGCAGTTGATCTGTTGATCCCTAGGCTTCTTACAGTGTATTACAGTCTGCCAAAATAACTGTATGGATCATTTAAATGTTATCGGGCGCTTTTATAGGGCATTATAAAACCTTTTTATAGAAGATATATCTCCCCCTAGGCTTCCTGTAGTGTATTACAGTCTCCCAGAATGAGTCTCCCAGTTATACAAGAGGAGCTGTTCAGAGAGCTGTGAGAGCCCTGGAAAGGTCATTGCAGCCAAATATTGCTTTCTGGATCTAGACACTGAGTGAAAATCACTCAGGGAGCTTTCCTGGACCTCAGTCTGGGAAGTCCCTTAGAGTCCCTTCACTGGGCAGAATGTACAGAGATGGACAGATGGTTTCTCTCTATATATATATTTTCTTTCTCTCTCTCTCTCTCTCTCTCTCTCCCTCATTCATGCTGTGTGTGCTCGTCATTATCAGAGCTTTAGCTCAGTGACACAGCAGTGACTCCCTCTCTGTTTCATGGATGGCGAGACTGATGGAATTGTGAATAATTGTGGGAGAAAATGTGAGGAATCTTGGAGAATGGTGTGGAATTCTATGCAATTCAAGGTTACTTTGTCATCAGCAGGTGTGAACACGTACATACGTAGTGTGATGAGACATTTCTCCATAGACCACAGTGCAACAGATAGCAACACTCAGCAGAGTGCAAGTTACAACAGACACAACAGACACAATACAATAAATAGCCACAACAATGTCACCATAATGCATATGACAGTATAGTGTGGATGCTATATAAACTACAGGGGGACTAGTATTGAACCTTAAGTGTGACTGTTGAACAGGAGGCAGTTAGCTGTACTCAACAAAGTGCAAAGAGTGACAGTAACAAAAAACAAATGGAAACAACAGCAAAGTAACAGTGTAATGTGTGCATGAGATGTAGATCTGAGACAAGTAGACAATACAGCAATGTAACGGTAAAGTGCACACAGAATTTAAACATTCCGTTATAAGTTGTATCACATCTTAAAATAAATAAATAAATAAATAAATAAAACATTAAAAAGGGGCCAGGTGGTGGCCTAGTGGTTAAGGCATTCGTCCTGCGATCAGAAAGTCTGAGTTCGATTCCCAAGACCACTAGGCACTGCTGAGGTACCCTGAGCAAGGTACCGTCCCCACACACTGCTCCCTGGGCGCCGTGTTCCTGCTGCCCCCTGCTTCACTTGGTAAATGGGTTAAATGCAGAGGTTGAATTTCATGCTTTTCATGCTGTTCACGCTGTGGCGTGTCCACATATGTCAGAATGGTCACTTTACTGTATATGTACCAGATAGAACCAGATTGTGGGGAGCTTTGGGAACTCGTGATTAATTGCAGGCATTTTTGAGTATTTGTGGGAATGTTTGGAGACTTATAAGTAATTTTATGAAATTGCAAGACATTTTTGAAAATTGGGAACCCAGTAGGCTTCCAGTTATTTTGCAGTATTGCTATACAATGAGTGATGAGAGCAAAGGTTTTTTTTTACCATAATAGGAATTGGAATAGGAATAATGGGAATTTTACCTGAAACTGGAGGAACCGTTCAAGCAGCACTGGAACACTGTTAAGACGTTATTGTTGATTGCAGACGCCACCTTGAGGTTGGCACCTTACCTTAGTAACAGCACTAACACATAGTCTCCTGTGTGTGTGTGTGTGTGTGTGTGTGTGTGTGTGTGTGTGTGTGTGTGTAGGTGTGAAGTGTCCGGTCTGCTCCAAGTTGATCTCCTCTGATGAGATGGAGGTCCACCTTGTCGTGTGTTTGACGAAGCCCAGGGTGACGTACAACGGTAAGGCTGTGTGTGTGTGTGTGTGTGTTTGGACAGGGAGTCAACTTTCCTTCACTGTGTAACCATGGGAATTAGTGTAGAGTAGCCATGGCAATGGGTGTAGTATAACCATGGCAATTAATGTAATGTAACCATGTAAATGTGTTTAGTGTTACCATGGAAATGGGTGTAGTGTAATCATGGAAATGGATGTGATAAAACAATGTAAATAGGTGCAATGTATCCATGACAATGAGGGTAGAGTAACAATAGAAATAGATGTAATGTAGCCATGGAAATGTGAGTAGTTTAGCCATGGAAATGAGTGTAGTTTAACCGTGGAAATGAGTGTAGTTTAACCGTGGAAATGAGTGTAGCGTAACCATGGAAATGAGTGTAGCGTAACCATGGAAATGAGTGTAGTTTAATCGTGGAAATGAGTGTAGCGTAACCATGAAAATGAGTGTAGTTTAATCGTGGAAATTAGTGTAGTGTAACCGTGGAAATGAGTGATGTGTAACTGTGGAAATGAGTGTAGTGTAACAGTAGAAATGAGTGTAGTGTAACAGTGGAAATGAGTGTAGTGTAACCATGGAAATGAGTGTAGTGTAACCGTGGAAATGAGTGTAGTGTAACCATGGAAATTAGAGTAGTTTAATCGTGGAAATTAGTGTAGTGTAACCGTGGAAATGAGTGATGTGTAACCGTGGAAATGAGTGAAGTGTAGCCATCGAAATTAGTGTAGTGTAACAGTGAAAATTAATGTAGTGTAACCATGGAAATGAGTGTAGTGTAACCGTAGAAATTAGTGTAGTGTAACTGTGGAAATGAGTGTAGTGTAACCGTGGAAATGAGTGTAGTGTAACCATGGAAATGAGTGTAACGTAACCGTGGAAATGAGTGTAGTGTAACTGTGGTAATGAGTGTAGTGTAACCATTGAAATGAGTGTAATGTAACTGTGAAAATGAGTGTAGTGTAACCATAGAAATTAATGTAGTGTAACTGTGGAAATGAGTGTAGTGTAACTATGGAAATAAGTGTAGTGTAACTGTGGAAATGAGTGTAGTGTAACCGTGGAAATGAGTGTAATGTAACTGTGGAAATGAGTGTAGTGTAACTGTGGAAATGAGTGTAGTGTAACCATAGAAATGAGTGTAGTGTAACTGTGGAAATGAGTGTAGTATAACTATGGAAATTAGTGTAGTGTAACCGTGGAAATGAGTGTAGTGTAACTGTGGAAATTAGTGTAGTGTAACTGTGGAAATGAGTGTAGTGTAACTGTGGAAATGAGTGTAGTGTAACCGTGGAAATGAGTGTAGTGTAACTGTGGAAATTAGTGTAGTGTAACTGTGGAAATTAGTGTAGTGTGACCATAGAAATGAGTGCATTGTAACCATGAAAATGAGTGTAGTGTAACCATGGAAACTAATGTAGTGTAATCATGAAAATGTGTGTAGTGCAACCATAGAAATGAGTGTAGTGTAACCATGGAAATGAGTGTAGTGTAACCGTAGTAATGAGTGTAGTGTAAATGTGGAAATTATTGCTATAGGAATGAGTGTAGTGATAGAAGTGAATGTAAGTGGACGTAAGATAATGTAAACCTATCAAATCAGCCTGTATATAAATATCAGATTTGGCTAAATCAGCATTGAAATCAACAATCAGTGATGTGAATATGAAGCCATATCTACACTACTATGAAGTACTATAATACAGGACTCGTTTCTTTACATTTTGTTTTGAATCTCAAATATTATTTTCTGCCTGTCAGACTGTCTAATCTTTGACATATTGAGGAGATTAAACAAATAAACAAAGAAAAAACAAGAACAAATATTTTACTGTGACAGACTGCAAAGTGCCTAAAGGTTCCTAGATAAAAGTGTTTCAACCACTCAGCATTCAGCACCACCAGTAAACTAATCATCTGGAATGAATTATTTGCACCTGTTTCTTCTTTGGTTAAGGCCTTAAGTTAGAGGCCTTAAGTCACTACATCTCTTGTGGAATCCGAACCCCCGCCTGTCTCACTGGATGCCATGGTTTGGTGGAAGTCCACAAACTTCACTAAACTTCACTGTGTCAGCCAGAAGAGCGCAAAGCCTTCGATTCTGGCTCACCTCCATGACTCTGGGGATCTGAGAAGCCGCCACTTTATTTTACCCCTTTTAATTATTGATCCATGTGTACTGAACACATAACAGCAGCAGAATCTGGAACTTCAACTGTGAAATCTGGATCTCTGAGTCAACAGTGAGGTGGAATTTTCATTAATCACAGGGGAAGAGTTCCTTGTGCTTCCAGGGAAATTCGAAAGAGTTGGAATCTCTCCTGTACGACCCAAAGTTAGACAGCGATGAAACAGCGCCACATGCTGGCCGCTGTTTATAATAATGGGATTAGTTCTCTTCTCTGTCCAGCCTGTTTCTTAGAGACAAATGAGGTGTTTAAAATGGGATGGTGGTGGCCTAGTGGGTAGGATACTTGCCTCCGGACCAAAAGAGGTTCGAATCCTACCTCCAGCACACCACCACTGGGTCCCTGAGCAAGACCCTTAACCCCAAGTTGCTCCAGGGAGACTGTCCCCTGTAGAGAATGGAAGTCGCTTTGGATAAAAGCATCTGATAAATGCCATAAATGTAAATGTAACATCAGTATGAGATTCTGACTGTTTTCTCACACTTCTTAAATTCAGATCCTGAGAAAAAGCCTTCCTCTAATCTCAGCTCAATCCCAGTTTAAGATTAAAATGCTTTTTAAATTTCTCTTCTCTCACTGCTCTGATCTTTCTTTGTCTCAGATCCTCAGACCTTCAGGTAAACCATAAGATTAAAAAAAAAACTTTTTTCTTCTAAATGAGCCTGAACAACATTGTCTTAGTGATCAAATTCAAGATCAATGATAAGAAGAAAACACTAAACACTAAATGGCTTTTATCAGGCAAATTGTCTCCAGAAAAGATATTTACTGGAAAACTAAATGTCACTGACATCGCTCTGTTTCACTCGTTGTGCTTCTCAGCCCATTAACCCATCAGAGTCCTTATAAGCTAAAACCAATGGTGATTTTTAAAACATAATAGAAAATCCAAATAAAATTTACATTAGTTCTGTTGGGTATCGCTCCAGGTTTGAACAATTTCAACCAATCAGAGCTTAAGTGTGGAATTTACTTCCTTGCCATACGTAATTTGGCTGTTCGTCATGAACGGGTTAAAATAATTTCCTCCAAATCATGTACTTATTAACTGAAACACATCTGCAGATGCCTCTTGGTCCAAATCAAGCAGGATGACTCTGCGATAGGCATTCAGGCATCTAGCCTGTAGTAAGGCGCTAATGCTAATGCTAACTTAGGTCATTTTAGGACCTGAATCAGCTAAAGAGGCCCAGCTCTATTTTGGTGAAATGTACATTTGAGAGCAGCACATCAGCCACCTTTAGATAAAGCAGAGAAACTAATTTAGATGAGTACGTTCTTGGGGCGGAGGAGTGTGTTTCTCATTACTAAAGCCCTTCGGGGACACAGAACCACATTAGAACTGGAATTCTGACTGTATTTGTCCTGTTTCTGTGCTTCCAGAGGACGTTCTCTCGAAAGAGGCTGGAGAATGTGCAATATGTTTAGAGGAGCTGCTCCAAGGCGACACCATCGCTCGCCTGCCCTGCCTGTGCATCTACCACAAAGGGTAACATCGCCTGACACGTCACCCCCGTCACATTAACAGTGATCATGCCCTCCATTTTTATTTCTCCTGAGCTCAACTTTTAAGAACTGTGCTGTTACTGTACCTTTAAGTTCAGTCCTCTCATTTCATCATATTTTGCTTCAAACGATCCAGACATTTTAATGTGGTCTTCAGGAACAGTTCTCCAGGCTTCCTGAAGGACTTTCAAAGACTCATTTCCAGTCCAGTCCCTGAACCTGACGAGTTTTAGAGGAATGTTTTTTGTTCATTAAGCCACACAGTGACCTACGTATGAATCATTCAAGCAGAACAAAGAGCATCTAACTGAAGTCCTGAACCAGCAAAGAACCAGGAGCAGATGATTCCAGATGATCAGGCGGTGATCAGTATACTGGTGGTGCTGAATGCTGAGTGGTTGGAACTCCTTTATCTAGACATTTAGGCTTTTTACAGCATGTCACAAGAATACATTTGTTTCTACTTCTTTAATTTTTCAACTCAATATGCCAAAGGTAAGATAGTGATAGGAAAAAAAATTGTATTTTTACACCAAAAATGTGATTCAAAGCAAAATATGAAGAAATTTTGGGCACAGTATTTTTGTGGGAAAGTGTTTTGGATATGTGTGAATGTAATGACCCTCCCCACACAGGTGCATCGATGAGTGGTTCGAGGTAAACAGGTGGTGCCCTGAACATCCTTCTGATTAAAACTCTCGTACAGGTAAAGAGATCTACTCATATATGTCCGTTTCTCAGTTACAGGCCTTTTATCAAGCATCGAAGTGACTTCCCCATACAGAACCTTGACTTTTTTTCAAGTTTCATACTTGAAAGTACATGTAGTTTCCATACAGTGTGTGTGTGTGTGTCATTATCTTAACCAAGCTTCTCGTGCCCTTGAGGTTTTCTGATGTACAGTACATGCAAAAACTGGTACATGCAAAAACTGCTCACCACCCAGAACTGAAATATGATTTGAATTCTTTTAGGGAATCTAACATGCTGGTGAGGAAAAGTGTAGCACTGCAATGTGAAACCCACTTCCCTGCTCATTTGACTGCTGGACACCACACGTGTGGAGGGTTCAACTCATCGCACCTTCCACACCAGCTGCCATATCAACCCTACAGTGCCAAAACCCATTGAAGACACCTTCAGGGAATCTCCTGTCTATGCCACACCTTCTCCTGGACCATCGTAACCTAGGAGCCATCTCTGGACCGCCAAAGGTCTGAAGGATGTTTCAGGAACCAGACGTCTGTCCAGCGCCACCTACGAACCTTCTTTAATTAGGTTCCGCCCACCCATCACACCTACCCAACCTTCACACTTGAAGGGGTTCTCTGGTGTTATTTTAAACCTATTCAACTTTTTTAGCCTACAATCAATTACCCCAGACATTAATATCACTGTAGAAAAGAAAACGCCCTTAATTAATGTAGGGATGGGACAGAATGTCTTTCCAAAGCTGTTTATGTTATTTATCCAACCTTACAACACAACACAGCAAAAAGGAACCAGGTACCGTTTCCCCCCCCCCCCAGTGCTTTAGTTCTGGTTATCAACATTTTTCTCTCTGGACCATTAGACCCATTGAGGAAAGAACCAGTTAAGTTGATTTACAGGGTATCCTATTAATACAGGTTTGTGAAGATTGCTTTATGTTGCTATTATAAATTGTCCGTGTTAATCGACCGTACGCAGCAAAGATTGGCTTTAAAAACGCTGGATTATTCCTCTAAAGCACCTTCTTTGACTTGTGTCCACTAGTGCCTTCTTCTTCAGATTCCAAGGGCTGGTAAGGGGAGGTGGTGAAGTCAAGGGGAAGACAGAGCTCCTGTCTTTGCTGGCTCCGCCCATCCTACGCCAGTCACACTGAAGAGGTCTACAACCAGATATTCTGTGATTTAAAATGCCCCGCTCCCTACCTGTCAGAGACGTTTCCATACCAAAAGACTCACACGTCCCAAGGCTTGTAGCGATGTCAGATGGGGAAGGGGGGAGGGGTGTTGCTCCAGGCTAATGAACCTGGTTTATGTCTGGTCTGTAAGTCATGTCATATGTTTGTGAGCGATAGTGCAATAGTACAGAACTATCACAATGTGGAGCCTTAATTCAACAAGGAGAGCGCTAACCCACTGTGGCGGATGCTAAACCTACTGTGAGGAGTGCTAACCCACTGTGGTGAGTTCTGAACCCTCTGAGGAGAATGCTAACCCACTGTATGGGCTAGTTCTTTTTCCACTGGATCATAAGGAGCTCATAGAAACTGGCACTTTTGCAAAAACTATAAAGAACAACAGCAAAAACAAAAAAAAGTTCAGGGAAGCATTAGAATTAGTTTGTGTTTATGAGAAAATGTGTGTGCAAAAAACACAAAGTACACACTAGACAAGCCCCATTAGAATACCTGTTGTGCCAATGAAACCTAGTATTCACAAGAGACTTTCAGGTACGCACGCAGAAACTGCTAGTGCTCACGTTAGAAGTTTTGGTGTGAACCCCAAAACAAGCGGGGCTCACGTGAGAATTCCTGGTGTGACACAAAATCTGACACCAAAAGTGAACCCAAAAGTTCCTAGAGCTTCTCAGTACTTTTATAGCCTTACAGAGACCACATCTAAATTTGTGAGTCTTGGCTCCTATAATCCGGATCTCTTCGCCATGTTTTAGCTCCTTGCCTCAGTGTCAGTTGTCCAGTTTTAAAGAACTTGAAATGTGTTCTGTGGGGTTTTACAGCTTACCTGTAAAATGTACACACAGTTTTCTTCGTGTAGTAACATATTCATTCTCTGCCTATTCTCACGCAGATTCTCACGTGACATCAGTTCAAATTCTCATGCGACGTGCGTTCAAAGAGGGATTTGTGTGTCTGCAGGGCAGGTTCAAGCATGGCGGAGTAAACGCAGGTTATTTTGGAAGTCTGGAAGATTTTTATAGCTCTCTCCCAACAGATCACTGGGTGGGACAGTCATCTTTCTACAGCTGGATATTAGTGTTGACTTGACAGATGTGATTAGCATAGAGCAATACAGAAATTCATATCTGTGTTATGCCATTTCCTTTAATGCTGCATATTGCTATTATATTATAATTTGGGTTGTGCCAATTCGATACTCACAGGATCTGATATCGGGAAAATTCTGAATAATTCCACAACTGCTGAACTAAACTTGACGCACAGTAAAGAGAGACACACAGATGAGGACATGGGTAACACAGGCGAGCTGCATGGCTGCGTCCCAAATGGCTCCCTGCTTCCTACGTAGTCCACTTAAAGACAGATTCCTGCACTCAAACAGCATAAAATATATCTAACGAAGAGCCACTCGAGATTCAGCCATGTGTGCAAAACTCCATAATGGACACACTGTTAAGCAAATGGGTGAAGAAACTGGAATGTTATAACACACAGTGCCCTGTTTCAGCAGGGAGCAGGGAGCTGTTTCAGGTTCAGTGGATGTGCTATTTACAGATTAGTTGTTGAAGAGAGAGGAAAAACATGGGATTGACTGGATTAATGTCAGTATCAACGGATATTGAAGGATCAGTATCAGATATGAGAAAGTGGTATCGAGCTGCCCTTAATAATATTTTGCTGCTTTACTGAAGTCTAATCTGAGCCTTGATTTATCCTCTACCTTCTCAAACATCTCAGTGTCTTCTGTAGCTTAACCACGTCAGGCCTGATCTGATCTCCAGCTGGGTGGGATTAGTCTGGCTGGACTGGAGGATACTTCAGACGTGATAAAAATACAAAGAAAGAGAAATAAATTGTGTGACCTTGAAGTTCACATGTAAAGCCAATGTTTTTTGTTTTTTTTAATGATTTAGATACACAGTGTGGTGTGACATCATTCCATTTATGTAAAATAATCTGTACAGAAATATGATATTAAAAAAATCATTTGAAATACAGTGGAAAAAAATGAGTGTTACTGTGTGCATTTCTGGATGGCCACAAGGGGTCAGTGTCCTGAAGATGGTACTTGTCTGACCTTTTCTAGTGAAAGCGAAGCCGTTTCTCGCTCTCGAACAGCTTCTCCTCCTCCTCAGACACCTGGTTTCCTTTCATGCTGTGAAGGACATAAAGACGCATCAAACAATCTGTTCTGCATTTACTACCAATGTTGTTGCGACGTTCGGAATGTTCAGGATAAAGATATTTCTGTTATCTAAACATTTGTCTTATTATGGAATCAAAATGAAGAATCAATTAGAACCAGAATCAATAAGCAATATAGGCAGAATTCAGGGGCCTTATTAGGTCTTATAACGGTCCCTGTGTAGGTGTGTATATGTACAATGGTGTGTCGATATAATATAAAATATAATGTGTGAACCACTGTTTAGGAACCATGACCATAAAAATCAATGTGATTACTTCACGATTGTCATCTTTCATCAGGGAACAACCGAAAGTCACACAAGTAAACTGGGCATGAAAGAGACCTAGAGGACACAGTCAGTTGGAGCAAAATCCTATGAAGGATTTTAACTCACTGGACCCAAATCTCTGGTTTGTCTGTGGATCATGAGGTGAGATGTTGGTGGGAAGTTCAGCTCTTACACGATTTCTTTCAATGACGTGTTGCTTGCCAGACCTTCAAACACCTGCTTTGCTCCTCTGACGGTCATCTGATTATCGATTAACCTGCAGAGATTTAACAAAAACAAACACCTTTACTGCACAGGCGAGGTCCTGTCTGGACCAGACTGAGGAACACCATGAGAAAACTAGCA
The DNA here is from genome assembly GCA_037577145.1 of Brachypetersius gabonensis. Taxonomy (NCBI): domain Eukaryota; kingdom Metazoa; phylum Chordata; class Actinopteri; order Characiformes; family Alestidae; genus Brachypetersius; species Brachypetersius gabonensis. Next base: position 12,806 of record JBBJLR010004621.1, read on the forward strand.
GACCAGAAGCAGCTCATGTATTTTAGCTCCATTTGTCAAAGCGGCGTGTCTTACATGAGGTATGTGAGCGACGAGTTGCTCCTTAACGCTTCACACAGGTCTGGTGCTGCGTCGTCCGAAATCTTATTCTGAATCAACCTGAATCAAGAAAAATAAATAGCACAGTGTAAATGGCAATGTTTCTAGAAACACAGTAACCATCTTAAGCTTCATAAGAGCAAGTTAACTGGAGGAATTTGAGCCCAACCAGAAAATGTGGAGACTGGAGTTCTCCTTCAGCGCTCTGGCCAAGCAGCTTCCACCCACAGAGGAGATCCCATTTGCTGACAGACTGACAACAAGGACACCAATCATAAACATCAATTATATATAAATGTTGTATATGTGTATGTATGCATATATTGCTGCTATATGAACAAAAGTGCAAGAACATTTAACAGGAGATCTATTTAAATGTGTTGCTTTTGTGAACATGATTTGAAAACGTGCTGCTTTGTGGCTTATTTTCCACATATGAACTGTGTGGATGGGGGCAATAAATGTAGAATTTAAAGCCACATTTACAGACTTTAAGCTCTTTTAATTCCAGAAGAGTGATGATCTGGGCCTTTTAAAATGATGAATGGAATCGCAGTAATATCAGTTGCTGCAAAATCACAATACTGAGATTTTAAACAGTATAAGGTTGCCTTAAAGATTTAAACATTAAAGCGAAAACTCTTTCAGCTTCTTCCCCATGTGTTATAAGCCTAACAGCGAACCGTTTCTGATTAATCATTTTATTTTTATTGCTTATATATATTTTTTTATATTTTTATTGCTTATACAAGCTAAAACAAGGCAGTTTGTGGGACTACCATACCAGCACAAGCCAGCAAAGGGATTAAGGGCAGGAGGAAGCAGAGGCCGGTTATTCTGGTAATAAGCCACAATCAGCAGCACCTGTGGACTCACGGACTTCGTTAAAAACACTTCCTGACCTGAGGTTGGTCAGGCTCGGGTGGTTCTTCAGCGCTTCAGCGAAAGCCTCGGCACCTTCATCTCCTATACTGTTCCCCCACATCCTACAAGCAAAACAAGAGAACCAGTCACCATGGTTCGAATTACGGGAGGCACTGAGGGGTACTGTACCCTCCGATCAAGAACCAGACCCAAATGCAGATGGGGGGTGGGGGGTGGAGGGGTGGGGGGGTGTATTTAACTGTTTTTTGCTGTTAAAAAAGGCAGCACCCCCCAAATATGGTGGGCCAATTCACACTCTGCTAGTCACCTTCACCAGAGCACACACACACACACACACACACACACACACACACACACACACACACACACACACACACACACACACACACA
>JBBJLR010004647.1:0-14157 GCA_037577145.1 Brachypetersius gabonensis
TTTTAATATGATGTGTGTGAAAAGGTTCATATTCAGTCAGTGTGTGACATCCCCAGTCAGTGGCTGATAGAGGCCGCTGCTGATTAAGTTTTGTTCAATGCTTTTATATTGAATTAGGGTGCGGTCTCATCTCAGGCAGATGAGACCAGTGAGTGGTCTCAGCAGTCAGGGACCAGACCAATGAGGTACAGGTGTTTTGAGTTTAAGTTTGTGTATATAAAGCCTGTGTAGTTTATATTTTAGTTGTGGGTTTTCCATCATGGCGGAATAAGTTTGTTTTGGTTCAGGCTCTTGTTTTGTTCAGTGTTTTGAGCCGTCGTGCCTTTTGTTTTCAAGTTATGAATAAAAGTCTAAGACTGAGATTGTCTGTCTGCTGCAGTGTCTCTGTTCTGGACGGGCACAACCTTACAGATGTGACGCAGTGTAAAGTTTTGTATGCCATGTTTTACCTGGAGGAAACCAAAGCATGTCTGACCCTTAAATCATGCAATTCCCCCATGTCACACTAAACTGTCTTCTATATAGAGCAATACTCTATAAAACCAAATAGAGTAAATTATTCCAAGTGAGTTTCTCCACTTATTTGACAGTGTGTTGACCTCTTCTCTGTCTCGACTAGGTTTTGGTACCCTTTACGATTTTAGCCTTGAAAAAAAGGGGCCAAGATCACCTGAAGAGCTATTACCAGGTCTATTACATCTCACTGACAAGGCTTCATTTTAGCAAAACCACACGACAGTCACTTCTGACATTTCTTTTGAAACATTAAGTGTTCCAAATAATTGTGGCTTCATTCATTTAACCGTAAAAATATCTAGACCTAAAAGACACTATTAGCAAATACACTACATAGGGAGCCTGATACTCATTATTTATTACTGTAGGTGTGAATTAACACAACTTTATGAACTGTTATTTAAAAACGTATGTAAATATTAACATTTTGATGAACTGATGATTTATTTATAGCTATTATTTTGTAGAGAATGGGCAATTAATTAACTTTTCTTCCATTTCCTAAAAGCAAATTACAACACGCAACTATGCAGGACTTACAACACTTTCAAAGTAAATTGTGAAAGTCATCATTTGTGGTGTCTGGTAATCGGGTCAGTACACTGTGGCAATGGGTTCCATGTAAAATGGCTTTTAACTCAGTTCTTCTTTACTGCTAACAGTGACGTGTGAGTGTGTTTGTGTGTGTGTGAATGTGTGTGTATGACTTTAACTCAGTGTCACAGGTTAAATGTCATATGTAACAGACCACAGTGTTAGACGCTGCACTCAACAGACCACAATGACTTTCCCTCCTCTGCTGTGGTATTCAGTGCAGTGTGAAGAGCTCTACCCTGCTGGCTTCCCTCATCCTTCCATGACATTACACTCCACAGTGCCTGTTCTTGGACAGTGTTGACCTCTAGTAGATGTTCTTGGTTCGTTCCAGAGTCTCATTGAGTAGAACAGAGGGCCAAGATCAACAAAAACCAAACTAAAGGACTTGTTCATTAGGAAATCACCAGTTTCCAAAAGCTATATAACTCTGAGTAATATAGATCCTGAACCCCGATTCTTGCTGAGCCTGTTGAGATCAAGTTCGAGTGACAGACCCTGAGCTTGTTCAAGACTTATTCTTGCATAAATCTTATACACTTACATGCATTTTCTCTCTTGTGCCCCATGCTCTCTCTCTCTCTCTCTCTTTCTCTCTCTCTCTTCCTCTCCCTCAATGTCTATCTCTCAACACTGTTTGCCATGGATGCCATGAATAAGAAATCTTGCTAAAAAGAAACTATTTAATTTTTACATCTGGGGCAACTTCACCTAGGAAACACTATCATTACATCATAGAAAAGCGTGCTGCTCCTGTGCAGTGTAGAGTTTCATGCCTATCAGTGTAGAGTTTCATGTTCATACAGTTCTTTTACGATCTTTGGATATTCAGTTTTGTCAACTGAGTGTTTTTAAAGCAACCCCCAGTTTTAATGTTCTTTAGTGGAACAACAGTCATTCATCTGTGGCATCACTTTGGCACCATTGGAATACAGAACCATACTGTACCTAAACTGTACTGCAATGGCATGGCAGTAAGTGTAAAGTGAGTGTAAAGTTGTAGCACATTTTGTTTTTTCAGCCCCGTAACAGTGTTTTTGATTCGTTGGCAGCACAATGATGATGTAACACCACAATTTATAGCCAAAACCATGTCCACAGAGTCGTAACAGCGGAAAGTTCCTCATTCAGAGATGCTGTTGTAATTGTCGTCTTATGTTTTTATAGTCTTTTTTTCCCCTCTGCGTTGTTTAGGTACCTGATGAAGCCCTAACCCAGCCAGCTTGCTAGCAATGTCCGCCACACCTTTGCATTTCTCCATTTGTAATGGAAAGCCATTTGTTTGCAGGGTTTCCTTGTGCCAGAGGAAAACCTCTATTTATTTTGTGTATATTATTGTGTTTTTTGTCCTAGACTGTGCCGTTTAAAGTCATGTGTAACTATAGAGCAAAGTGAAAGATTGAGCTTTTCTAAGAATGCTACTGTGATCAGAAGGCAGGTAGGCTTATCAGAATGGCCTGCCTTGTACTTGGAAACAGTCTCTATCAGTGATCAGCAACCTTACGTGTTTCCTCTCAGCTCTGCAAGTGACCACGCTACCACTACGTTTTCTCAGGCGCTATACAACTAAACCGCAACAAGCTACAGGAAACCAGCACGCTTCTCTAAATATCTCTTGTGCTGTAGTATGGGTTCAGAGCTTCAAGGTACTGACAACAAACTAATCTGACATGCTTCAGAACAGAACAGTACAGGATTTGAATTGCTTTATCTGGAAGCATCAGTGAATCTGTAGAGGGCTCACATTTGTGTACATTATTTAAACCCCTAATCTGTGAACTTGTGAGTCAGTTGTTCATCTTAAAGCATTTGTTGACAGTTTAATCAGGAAAATCATCATACAAAGATGCATTAAACGCAGTGTGGCCTCTACAGCATCCAATATCACATCAAAGCTATTAAATGATTATATTCATCTGTGTTTCTTTAGGTACTTTCCACTCTCAGACACACCTTGTATGCGTAATGCAGAATGACGATCATATGCATGTACACGCATGCACACACACCACACACTCACACACAGGTTTGTTTTTGTACCTCGTCAGGCTGTCAGGTTATATGTTTTCTACACTAGTACCAATATATTTAATAACAATGTTCAAAATGTATTGGATATATGAAAAGCCCTCTCTGTAATATGTTATATCCTGTGTATTTTCTGTATATACATGTAAGTACTTACGCTTAATAATAATAACACATGTATTATATATGCATAAGTACCCACATGTAACAATAAATGTCCACATATATTATATATAATAATATAAATATAAGTACCACTATATAATGATATGTCCTATATACGGTATATGTATAATGTATAGGTAAGCACTGATATGTGACATTATGTATCATATGTATTGTATATGTAAGTCCCTGTATGTAATAATAAGATGTCATAGAGCGTTCTAAACATGGTTTACAATATCAGGGACAGTCTTTGTCATTGCGTCATTTGTGTCCTACATATGTAGGAAAAACAATACACACAAGCACATTTTAGGCAGGGCATCTGAAAGATGGGCTGGTAAAATAAAGGTGTGGATGTATGAATTTTCCAAGCCACTGTACGGTGACTGGTAGGTGTCAAGGGGGCTACTATTTCTGAGGTGGTAGCTGAGGGGGGTGTGGTTAGGTTGACTTTATGCGGTAGGAAGCACTGAAGTATTATTTCCACTCTCAAACGCGTATAAAGTGTTACTTGGGGGACAGCTATCAGATATTGCTTATCAGCCTTGGCACTGTGAAGAGATGAGAACTGCACTGCTGTGTCTGACTACCCTGCTGCTTGCAGCCACCATCGGCCAAGGTTTGTCCATCTGCCACCTTTTCTTCTTGTTTTGTAATTACATCTAGTGTTTTTGCTATAACACTGCCTTTTTGGAAATGAGTTTGATTTTCTTCTCTTGTGCCAACAGTGAACAGTAAAGTTCCTTGTCGATGCATAAAGATTTCAGACACCGTTCTCCAGGACTGGAAAATCAAGCATTATAAAGTGCAGAAAGCAGGTCCTTGCCTTATTGATGCTGTTGAGTAAGTATTCTTTCTTTGTTGTTTAGAGAACATTCCTTCCTTAAAAGTACTTACATCGAGTGAAATTTATGATAAAAGAGCCATTTTGGAAGGTTGCCTGTATTTTGCCATATCAGTGTATTACGAATAGACCATGTCTGGCCTTTAGTCGTTTTGGAAAAGGTGTCTCCTTTCTGTGATCTCATTCTAACTCTGCTTTCTCCTTGTTCTTCCAGATTCTTGACTATAAAGGACAAGACAGTTTGCTCTGACCCGAAGAAGCCCTGGGTGAAAAAGGCAATGGCAGCAGTGGATGCACGAAGAAAGACGAGTTCCTCGACTGCAGTTCCAACCAGTACAGCTTTTAGGCCCAAATGGAACACAACAGGTGACACGGGGCACACCTCATAAATCTATTATGTGCTCCTTTTTGCTGTGCATGAATTTGGTGTTTCTTGTCCGTCACTGATGTCCATTGTCCAATGCTTTTGTAGAGTTATCTCAAAGATAGCTTGGGAAAAAGAAATGCACTTTAAAAGAAATAAAGAATTGTGTGTTGGTATATTATTATCAGTTCTTCATTTTGGCGAGAAAAGCTTGAAGAGATTATTCTCCTCAAACAGAGAGCCTAGTCAGATGACGATCTCTCAGGCAATACCCACCACTTTAATCTACATTAGATAATAATACTCTGACTAGACGATCCATGCTGGACTATACATTAGAAGCATAGTCATTGTTCTGTGTTTAGTGTGATTGATGTATTGAGAATAATTTGTATTCAGATTAAATCTTAATAAAGGTGTACAATAATCAGTAACTCAGGTTTGTTTGCTGCGTAATGGCACATGTGTTTCATAGTGTGTGTAGGTGTGTGGACGTGTGTTGTGCGTTTATGTTTGATGATGTTGGGGTGGTCGATGTGAAAATGCTTGTGTTGTAGCGTTCACTAGAACGTTAGTGGGAGCTTTATACTAGCATGAGGGGTGTAGTCCCACAGAGCAATACACTGGGGACGTCCCCCACATACTCATCACGCACTCCTCAACCCATTACACCTTAACCAGCGTCTACCCTCCATTCATACTCATAGCATATAAACCAGCTTTGGGGTATAAGACGCCCTTGCGAATCTCTAAAAACGGTTAAAAACACCCAGGGGAAAATGCCATTAATTGATAATATTAATATAGTATCATATAATTATCATTACTTTACACTTGTACTTTACATTTCTAATATTTATATATGTATCAATAGAAATTTAAAGAGCTAAAAATTCTAATAAAAGGTAATATGGGCAAAAAAAAAAAAAAAAAAAAAAAATATATATATATATATATATATACATATACAGAGAGCATCCGCTTTCAGTGTACAAAAATAGTTTATTGAAAAAGCCGTCTCTGTTAAATGTAAAAGAACATATTGAATGTATTGCGGTGTTTTGGGTGATGATTCTATTCAAACTTAAGGACTATACAGGCCACCTCTATATGACCACGGACATCTGAAACATTAGTAGATTTTAAGAGGCATTCCTGTGTCAAATTTTTTACTTTGTAACTGTTTTACAGTAATTTAAAACAACTCTAACTCTAAGTATTGCTGGAATAGCCTGTTATCTGCCAAGCTGTTCAGCCTAGATCAAATAAAACAAAACCCTTTACATACAAAATCTTTTACACTGATAGACTCACAAGCGATCTCCTAAACATGGCTTTATACCGACCCCCTTGTATCACTCATACTGAGAGCAAATCACTTAGCCAGTTTATGAAGAATGTACAACTTACATGCATTTTGTTTTGATTGACTAATAATGATCTCTCTCTGCGTATGAATCAGCAAATCCCAGTTGTTGAACCTACTGTTCATTCGATGAATTATTAAAGATCTCAGTTCAGAGAAACTGATTTGTAAAGTGATTTGAACTTCAGGAGACTGGAGATGCAAATGTGTTAATAGGGATAAATTGTACTTGATGTAGCTTCTGAGCTGAACCCCAAGGGTAGAGCAAATTTTTGAGAGACCAAAGAGGTGGGGTGTATATGAATACAGTGAGATAAAAAAATGTAAAAAGCCATTTTTTTTAGAGAATAATGATCCTTTTCTCCGGTGCGTCTTTGCATGGTGTATTGAAGTCAGGGGGAGGTGAACAGAATGTATCTCTCACTGACATGGTGAGAAAGTGTGGGTTGCTACGCTACTGTATAAAGTGAGTGGGGGGTCGGAGCGTTATTTTCCCCATACTCACATTGCAAACCACAGCTTGACTATGCGAGGAATAACTGAGGCAACATTCTCAGTGGTCAGATGCCTATGGTGTAGTGACAGATCCTCCCACAGACAGAATGTACTGTGTTGTTTGCAGCTTTTAAACAGCTTGAATTTTGACCCCAGGTTTGAGCTCCAGGCTCAAGATAAACTCAGAATTAACCATTTTTGAAACCACTAGAATAATTTTAGTTGAACTCTTTCTGTTTAAGTGTATGTTAGTGTGTCTCTAGATTATTTTAACATTACATTATACTTTATACATTATACTTTATTCACCATAGAATTTGGTATTTTGTGAACACTGGGTTTTGGTTCGCAGTTATAGGTCACCCACAGTTCACAGCAGCCACTTTTTGTTAGAGGAAAAATAGACTTGAAGTCTACAAAATAAATCACTAGACAGAAAAGACAATTAGTCACAAATTCACATTTCTGGTCACCACTCCCCCGATATCACACCTAGCAGGTCTGTGATTATTCCTTCCAGCAACACTCTGTCTCCTATTGTCCTATACCACACACTTATGAATGCCATTAAGGGTGAAAATAATTAAAGTTACATTTACGTTTAGAACAAACATTCCGAAATGTTTAATAGTCCAAGGAATCTTCCTATAATGCAAAGGTTCTTAACTAATCTAAAAGAATAATTGAAGCGTATATTCTAATAATGAATGGGAGTTGCTATTCACCAATTGTTATAAGGTAATTTGTTAAATGCCAGTTAGTGACTATTGGCTTTAACTTTAAAACAAAATCTTGTATATTCTGTGTATATATAGGAGAATCTAACCTTGATCATGTCCTAGTCATAATTCAGTAATACTTTACTTGAACTTTGCTACATAACATGGAAGCAACCATCCCATAAGCATGTCAGGGTAGATATGTACAAATATTATATTTGATATCATGGCTTTAAATTAGGATGATGTAAACTCTCATCAAATATTTTACACCTGTTATTGAAGATTCTCCTTTTCTGTTTTCTTCTGTAGCCTCTCCGAATTACACACCAGAGACAACTGTACCTCCTACAGATGCAGCACATGAGGAGGGAACACCAGAGCCCGGCTACAGAGACCTGATCAAGGCTGTGACTGAACAAGGCAGAGTGCTGGATGAACATCACCAGGAACTCGTTCAGCTCAGCTCAGACATGATGGAGGTTGCAAACTCATTACGCCAGCTGAAGGCGACAGGTAATCAACCAAATCCCCCACCTTAAGCTGAGGCCACCACCTCCAGCATCTTCAGCCCTTCTCGTTTAACCAGATGTTTTACCTCCAAATCGTGTCATATGAAGAACAGTCATGGACTGACTACAACTCAGAATGGCCCATTTTTTAAGAGACTGAGTAGGAAAAATTTCAGTTGAACTCTGTTTAAGTGTATGTTAATGTGTGTGTAGATTACATAATTTTGCCCATGTTGATAATCTCATAGACACATTATACATGAGTTTTATGGTATTTTGCGGGGTGGTGCTATGCAAGTGGGTAGAATACTATGTCTCTGAATCAAGAGGTCATAGGTTCAAATCCTACCTTCAGTACACCACCACTGGGTTCCTCAGTGAGACCCTTAACCCCAAGTTGCTCCATGGAGACTGAAGGGAGTGGAAGTTGCTTTGGATAAAAAATGTGAGAAAACTGATGCTAAGCCAGGAGGGCGCACCACAGACTTGGGAATAAACCAAAGAACGGTGGTTCAGATAATCCATGAAGACCTGAAGCTGAAGTGCCTGAAAAAGTGCAGTGCACAGAAGTTGACAACAGGCAACACTTGAAACAGTGCATGCAGCTGCTGGACAGGTTTTCAGAGCACAGCGTCAGCTTCATCTGGTTTAGCGATGAAAAGGACCCGCCCTACCTTCAGCCCCGCTGTTATGGTATCAGTGGCAGTCTCCAAACTTGGCTGCTCACAGCTGTTCTTCGTTGAACCCATTGGTGAAAGTTAATGGTCCATTCGGCCGGGATGTCCTGCTGATGCAGAAGATGTTACCAGCAATCAGACACATATCGGGAGACTTTTTTGTCTTCCAACAGGACAGCGCCCCAGCATACCGTGCATGGGACACACTTACCCTGCTACATCATGAGACTCAAGCATTTATTGGACCAGACCTTTGGCCAGAAAACTCACCAGACCTCAATCCAGTTGACTACAGAATCTGGGGTTTGATACAGGACCGTGTCTAATAGACTCCAATACCAGACATCGAGGACCTGAAGCAGCACCTCATCTCTATCTGGGCTGAGCCGAAACAGAGTGTTGTCGACGAGGCTTGTGTTCATGCCAAGAGAAACCACTTCGAACAGCTTCTTAAATAAACCATAAAACTTTTACTGAAAGTATTTTTTCATAGCTTGTGGACAACTATAAAAAACTTTGAATGATATGGTAATATCATTTTATTTACATCAAAACACGAAGACTTAAGTTCAGCAAGCTACTGCTGATATATGGTTTGGTTGATGTGAGTAATTAATACATTTTGGGGGGCAAATTTGTCACAGAAACTATGTACCAAACATTATGTAAATCGGCAGATTTTTGTAAAAGATGTGATGAAAAACATTTTGGTGTGTTGTTTTCCACTCACAGTGTGGAATATTTTTTATATATACCTTAAGTTTGAATGATGTAAACTCTCACCAAACATTGTACACCTGTAATTGAAGATTCTCCTTTTCTGTTTTCTCCTGTAGCCTCTCCGAATTACACACCAGAGACAACTGTACCTCCTACAGATGCAGCACATGAGGAGGGAACACCAGAGCCCGGCTACAGAGACCTGATCAAGGCTGTGACTGAACAAGGCAGAGTGCTGGATGAACATCACCAGGAACTCGTTCAGCTCAGCTCAGACATGAAGGAGGTTCTAAATGTGTTACACCAGATGAAGGCGACAGGTAATCAGCACAATCTCCCACCTCAAGCTCAGGCCACCCCTCCAGCACAGTCAGCCCTCCCCATTTGACCAGATGTTTTATCTCCTAGCCGTGTAACGTGAAGAACAGCTGACTCCAGTCATGGACTGGCTACAATATCAGCTGAGCTGTTTAAGTGTATGCTAATGTGTCTCTAATTTTGCCCATGTTGATGATCTCATGGACACATTATACATAAGTTTAATGGTGGGCACTTTGACTCACACACTATAGTGTTTTTATAGGTCACCCTATAAAAACACAGTTACAATGTAAATAACCTTTAATGGTCTAAAGATCCTTCGAGCAATGCAAAGGTTCTTAACTAATCTAAAAGAATAATTCAGTCGTATATGCTAATGTTACTAACAATGAATAGCAGCTGGTATTCACCAACTGGAATTATTTACTTACGTTTAAGCCATTTAGCAGATGCTCTTATCCAGAGTGACATACATCAGCTTAAGTCGTCTACGTCTGTTCTTCATACTTGCCAGCTAAGTACACACCTTAACAAACCTTGTCAAAAGAAAAAAAGTCAGAGGTTAATACACAAGTAAGTAAAACAAGAGGACTGGTTAGTCACCAAGGTGCTCCTTGAAGAGGTGGGTCTTCAGACAATGTTCCAAGACAACGTGGGACTCCGCACAAAGACACACATGTCTTTCTCTTCTTTAGAGCAGCAGAGGTTCCAGACGAGCAGTGCTTGGAGCTCTGAGAGGATGAGAAGTGACGCTGCTTGATCAGTGTTGATAAGTAAGGAGGTGCAAGTCTAGTCTTGGTCTTGAAAGAGAGTGTAAAGGATTTGAACTTATTGCGAGTGGCCACAGGGAGCCAATAAAGGCTCCATAGGAGAGGCGTAGTATGAGAGAATTTAGCAACATTGAAGCCTAACTTCCCAACTGCATTCTGAATCAGCCAAAGTGTTTTTCATCTTGAGTGGAAGTCCAGCCAGTAGAGAGTGGTGGTAGCCCAGTTTGGAGATGACCAGAGACTACGTAGCTTCAGTGGTAAGAAAGGGACCGATTCTTCTGACGTTGTAAAGAAGGTATCTGCATGTCCTGCAGAGGTAGATAGATTTTCATCTAGCATGACACCAAGGTTTCTTACATTCTTTGAGGGAATAATGACAGAGTTCTCAAAAGAATCTGTGGGGTTGTGGCTTGAAAAGAAGCTCAGTTTTGCTGGGATTCAACTTGAGGTGGTGGGCCACCATCCAAGAAGTGATGTCAGCCAGGCAGTCTGAGATGGAGGGGAAAGAGAGAATAAGTTGAGTGTCATCTGCATGAAAGTGGCATGAAAATTTATGTGAGGCTATTACATCCCCAAGAGAACCAGAATACAGAGAAAAGAGAAGCGGTCCAAAGCCTGAACCCTCCAGAACACCAGTGAACAATCTTCGCTGGGTAGACCGGGAGACATGCCATGCTACCTGGCACCTCCAGTCATCAAGTTAAATGCCAGTTGGTGACTATCGGTTTTCTTAACTTTATTCATTTTATGGGTCACCCCCCCCCTCACCCCCCAAAGCTAATCATAACAAGAGCATGACAAAAATTTCATTTCTGAAAATTCCAGCATTGCTAACAAACAGTTATGTTAAAAATGGCATATATTCAGTGCACATTTAGGAGAATCTAATCTTGATCATGGCCTAATCATAATTTAGTATTTAGTATTACTTTACTTGAAACTTGCTGCATTATATAAAAATAACCATCCCATAAACATGTCAGGACAGACATCATTTGACATTATTTGTCATGACAGATGTTCATTAAGATGACAATGTCATGTTACCATTGCCAATAATTGTCATGACAAATAGTATATTTGATATCATGACCTTAAATTAGAATGACATAATCTTAAATTAGGATGGCATACTCTTTCATCAAACATTGTACACCTGTAATTGAAGATTCTCCTTTTCTGTTTTCTCCTGTAGCCTCTCCGAATTACACACCAGAGACAACTGTACCTCCTACAGATGCAGCACATGAGGAGGGAACACCAGAGCCCGGCTACAGAGACCTGATCAAGGCTGTGACTGAACAAGGCAGAGTGCTGGATGAACATCGCCAGGAACTCGTTCAGCTCAGCTCAGACATGAAGGAGGTTGCAAGCGCGTTACGCCAGCTGAAGGCGACAGGTAATCAGCCCAATCTCCCACCTCAAGCTCAGGCCACCCCTCCAGCACATTCAGCCCTCCCCATTTGACCAGCTGTTTTATCTCCTAGTCATGTCACGTGAAGAACAGCTGACTCCAGTCATGTATTGGCTACTTAACCTGTGCAAACCCTCAGTGTCCCCTGTTTGTTGAGTTGCTAAGTCTTTTTCTACTGTCAGTCAGTTTTTTATTATTCCTTTTTCTGATCCTGCATTGTTGTCCTGGTCTGCTGTCCTACTGTTTTGAATGCATTTTTGGAATATATTAAAGACTACTGCTCTGCACACATGTATCCAGTCTCTTTAAATTATTCATCACACACTCATGTGAAAACAAAGTATGAGTGATAAAATTATATATTTTCCTACATTTATGATTAGAATTATGAATAGCGGCATTGCCTTGCAAGCGAGAAAGTCCCTAGTTCAATTCCCAGCTGGGACGCCTGTCAGGAGCTCTGGTTTAAGTGAAAGTGAAAGTGAACACACCACACCACAGCACAGTGTGAAATTTGTCCTCTGCATTTAGCCCATTCACCCGAGTGCAACAGAGGCCAGCCAAGATGGCCTTTCTGGACTGTACCATGTTCAAGAGTGCCACTGGTGCCACTGGTGGTCCTGGGATTTGACCCCATTACCTTACAAGCATGCGTGCAAATGTCTAACCACCAGCTTACTCCCAGAGTACAAAGAAATGGATGTCAGATACTTAGTACTTAATTGCTCTTAGGTGTGACTGTGTGTGTGTCAGCCCTATTATGGCAACCTGTCTGGGGTGTTTCTCCACATTTTTCCATTGAGCCCTGGGAAAGGCTTCAACACCCACCACAACCCTGAGATAACCTGCTCAGATAATAAGTTAATACATTTATTGAAACTGGTGATTATTTTCTTATGGGCCATTCTTGTTTTTATCAAACATTCTACAGCTTTAACTGGCCATTAAAAATGCAAAATCAACCTGTTTAAGAGACCCCACAGTTAACCTACGCATTTCTGTTCGTTGCTGGAATTTACTGTTGCCTGTTTTGTGGCCTGTTTTTGAGGTGTGAACTGTTTTCTCAGTAGGTGACTCTCACCTTCCCCTTCACATTCTCACCAGCAGAACATGTGAAACGGTGTCCTAGTTCATCTGACAGCACACTTACGAGAAAATAATTCAATGAAATGAATGAAAATAAGTTGATGACCATTCAATTCAATTTTATTTTCAATTACATTTTATTTATATAGCGCTTTTTACAACCAGGTTGTCAAAAAACAGCTGTACATAGTCCAGGTCCGAGCCCCTAGTGAGTAAGCCCAAGGCAAGTAAGCTGGAGGAAGAAACCTCGGGAGGAACCGAGACTCTAAAGGGGAACCCCTTCTTCTCAGGACAACCCAGAGAGAAAGGAACAAGAATAGTGAATAAATAACAAGAGAAGGCCATAGTGAATGAGGTTATAGGTAGATAGGCAGATAGGCCCTCTATGGCTAACAGAGTTGGGTTGACTAAGTGTCCAGAGAGGTAAATACTGTTGGAAAAGGAACAGAGAATCTGTAGCCCATAAACATCACCTGGGCTTTAGGCAGCGGTTGCCCCAGCTTGAGGACAGGCCTGAGTGGAGCTGGGACCAGTCAAGGGCAGTTTCCCACATTGATCAGTCCAGTAAATGTGCAGCAGTTCCCCTCTGAGAGAACAGAGAACAGAGTTGGTTCTGTTTAACTTTGCAGGGTTATTTATATCTGTGAGGAGTGCAAGTTAAGACTAAGGCATCTCTAGCTAAAGGACAGAACCAAGAGGTATGATAGGTATGAGAGCGCCCTGAGACACCGGCAGCTCCACTCCACCGTCAACAAACCTGAGTGAACGTGAGGAGTGGTGGGGCGACAACACCAGTATCCCAGTTTACTTGAATACTCTGTGCCCACAGCCTCCTGACTCTACACCTTCCATCTAACAGGAGAAATGAAATACAAACAGCCTGACTGAACAAGTATGTTTTCAGCCTGGACTTACACACTGAGACTGTGTCTGAATGTTGTTTCGTATAGCATTCCAGATCTTGGGGCTATACATGAGAATGCTCTTTCCCCTGCTGAAGCTTTCATAATTCTGGGTACAAGTAAGTAGTCAGCACCATGAGATCTGAGTGACCATGGAGGTTCATAGTAAGTTCACAGAGGTAATCAAATGCGAGTCCATTTAAGGCTTTATACGTCATTAGTAGAATTTTGTAGTAGAATACGAAATTTAATTGGAAGCAACTGAAGTCTAGATAATATTAGGCTAATGTGGTCGAATTTCCTGGTTCTAGTGAGGACTCTAGCAGCCGCATTCTGGTCGAGCTGAAGCTTATTTAGGTTTTTGTTGGAGCAGCCTGACAAGGATGAAGGAAATCTAATTTAGTAACGGTACTTATATGTGTGTCTTACGATTTAAATGAAAGTACGAATAAGAATGAAAGACAGGGATCCAAAGTGACACAGGGATTCTTTACAGTTAACGCTGGAGAGGCTGAGGAACCAGTAAGATCAAGCATTAGACCTGACAGTTTGTTTCTAGCAGCTTTCGGACCTAGAAGAAGGATCTCAGTTTTATCTGCATTGAGTAAGAGGAAGTTATGTGACATCCAGTCTTTTATATCTTTAATGCAGTCCCCAATCT
>JBBJLR010004657.1:0-14157 GCA_037577145.1 Brachypetersius gabonensis
CTGCCCCCTGTAGTTAGAGAATGGAAGTCGCTTTGGATAAAAGCGTCTGATAAATGCCATAAATGTAAATGTAAATGGTATGATGACAGAAACCAATGGAGAAATTTCGGATTGAAAGGATAACAGACCGTGTAAAGCTACCTCGGCTTCTTCTCCATCACTTGGGTGGCACCTCTCTTTGCTTGGGGGTGGGAGGGATTGGCACTGCAGGGCTTTGGGTGTTGTGTGAAATTGTTTCATTACTGCTCCATATCGGCTGCCGTTCGGATTACACACGCGCACACACACAACCTATCATTTACACACCCCCACCTGCATGTGCGCAAACATTCCATCCCCTGTGCCTCAGTAGGATAAATGAACTGCATGGGAGGAGGTGGAAACGGAGAGAACAAGAGTGGGAGACAGTAGGCCACGTGGGGTGAAACAGGACGAAAATACTCGCGTTGTCATATGATTCTAAGAAAAACCTTGATTCGTTGCAGGATTTTTGACTCACATGGAGGACCTTTATACCCATGCATTTGGAATGATTCTTTAAAGAGCTTTAAAGGTTCTCTAGGGAATCAAAAGTGCTTCAGATATGTTCACAAGTAAACACAAGCAACATGTGTTTGTAATTTAACATGTTATATGTACCATGTCATGAAATTTGCATAATGTTTCCAAATGAAAACATGATCACACCCGTGATCACACATATGTATGTGAAAACATGATGTCTGCATGCTTTCTGAATGGGATCCAAAATGGCTCCAGAACAGTTCTTGCTTGGATATACAGTTCTGAGAAAGGTCTTGAACTGGTGTAGGGCCTTTGCATCACACTGAGGTCTTTTATGTACAAAACTTGTACGTTTCCATGGCTCCGTGGAAACCTTTTTAGCAACTTTACTTTTAACCAAAAATATAAACTGAAGATGTAGGTTCGCGGATAGGAAGGAAAACTCTACATAAATAATGGAGGAAATGAGGGGGCATCAATTACTTATGCCAATCTGCCAGGAGGAGAGGACGTCAAGAGCATCACTCCTTCAGTTTTCATTCAAGCTGTTCCACGCTTGTACGGGGCATCGATTAGTGCTGCGACGTCGCCTGTACAAACCTTTTTTCTCCTTTTTCCTCCTCCCCTGATCCATCTTCTTCCTCCATGCACCCACACTGCCGCTTTCAAGTGATTTTACGGTGTGATGCATTAGCGAGAGTGTAGAGAGGAGATGGGCTGAATAGAATGGTGATGAGAAGAGAATAGCGCTCGCTACACCAATCTGGCTCATTACGGCTGTGCCGCGCCACATGCCGCACCTGCTCATTCCCCTTTTTTCAGGGGCAGAGGGGGAGGAAGAAAGGGAGAGGGGGGAGGTGGTGTCGACGGCACTGGAGAAGATGAAAATTTAATTACGTCTTCTGGAGGTGGAGTCCGCTCCTCTCCCAGAAGAAAGGTGCTGTAGGGTTATGTCAACGCGTTTAGCAGTGGAGGGAAGACGGTACACCTGTGGCATTTTTATTCAAAGTTGCACATGAATTCGGATTGTCGGCCCTAGATTTTCTTTCCAGCTCTGCGGTTCCACCTTGAGGAAGGAACCTTAACCTTGTGGCATCTGCGCGACGCCTGTCGAGGCGCAGCCGTGATTTGCGGAGAAATGCTGCAAGTCATTTAATTTGGGTTTCTGTCTGCCTTTGTGAAAAAAATGCAGCTTGGATGACAGGATGGCCAGAATACCAAGTAGCTGGACGAGCAGAACTGAAGAAAAACTCTGCCTGCTCACGTAACGCAGTCCTATTCTCGCATCCTTTCTGTGCACAGAGACACACAAAGCACCATGGGACAGGAGCTTGACCCCCATTACAGAGAAAAAGTACCTCCACACCTGCTAGAAATCAAAAGACTGGCAACACACTTCAGAGAAGCTACACAACAAAGACACGTCAAATCAAACAAATACACGACTGCACCAAATATACTGCTGTTAATCGCTTTTGTAATACTGACATTGTGATATTCAAGGTGCTGTGAGCATCCTAACCAATCTCAGAACGGGAGCTTGAATGAATCAAGACAGACATGTGGTCCAAAAAATGATTGAATGAATCAGATTTTGGTCTATTTTTTTTTTTCTGAATTTGCTTTACATTCTTCTATAGTTTCAGAATGATCACTGACATATGTAGATGTCAAATAATTGTAGGTGAGACATGATTTTACTCATCAGGACTTGAATGGATTATGGAAAGTGGGCATTCTGAAATGAAAATGTCAGGGATGGACCATCTGCAGACAAAAAAAATAGGACAGATAATTCCATTATTCCCAAAAGCTTAAATGTAGTGGGTGTTTTTTGTTGGGTTTTTTTATTGTTGTTCTTTTTTTCCAAAAGAGCAGGCTTGTCTGTTAACATATGTACTGCTTTCACGCTTCTTACATTGGTGTTTTTCTCAATGATAGCTGAGGTGGTGGAAAGCTATTATGTTTTAGGTCAGTATAATTTTTGGATGTTTTCGGGAGTGACAGACAAAACAGTCAAAAAGGCATCTGGAAACAAGTCAAAAGTACACTGCAATCAAAGACTACATGAATAAGATGTTTTTTTGGAAATGACACAATGGATTATGACACAATGATCTGTTTCATTGCAATTTTTGTTTCTTAATCAAGTTTTGCACATCAGTTTTTTCGTACCTTCAATGGTTCTAGAGATATCTTTTATGTACATTTAACATATACGAGCTATCCGCTTTAAAAAGCATACATGGAATTTTCTAAATATTAACACTACTGGGAGCAACAACATTAATTTTGCATGCACAAATAAAGTAATGATGCAAATAACCATCAAAGCTTTAAAAGTGTACACTGGATCGTTTTTGTTTCTTGTGAGCTGAGTCATCAGTATGAACCAATATATAATCACCCATCATGGCTGCATCCTATCGTCCAGGGTACCGCTTCTCCATCACCTGAATTTCTTGGTGTTCTCCATGTTCTTCATTTACAGCACCAAGATTTGGTCAAAAAAGGCAAGATGAAAATGCAAATAGTGCAGCTTGGGTTACATTCTAAAAATGACGTTTCTAACTAAAACCCTCGAAGCTACATGAAAATAAATGTTACCACCGAACTCAGCGTGCCGAGATTATATAAGAAACACTACAAAATGTAATTAAACAAATTTTTGTTGCCTGGTGTTGTAAAAGATAATATTTTGGGTTGACTTTTACTAAACCACACCTAGCATTTAATGTACTGAATTCTGCCACTGTAACTTGTGTTTCTGGACACCACTATTCCTTTCTGATAGAGACACAGTTAACACTTCATTGTGAACTCTGTAGTTTTACACAGCCAGAAAAACATCTTCACACACATTCGGCCTCTTAAAAACATTGCCATAACAGTACGAACACATGCACTTGTGAAGCACTTCTCTTTCCCTCGGGACTTTTTTCCAGCACACACAGCTCGCAGCCCTAAGTTAAAATCCATCCTTAATTAAGTTTAATTAAAGATCTCCAGCTCGTATCTCTGGAGACATGTGGAGTCAAACCTTGATATCCACAGGAAATTCATTTCTTTAAGCCATCTTGCTCTCTCCTTCGGGGCCATATGCTATCCTGTGGTGGCACTTCCCCCACCCATTAAGGACACGCTGGCTGCAAAAAAGTTTTTTCGCCACTCGTGGCGTGAGGAGAAACCGATCGCTTCAGTAGTGCCTCATCAATTCCAATTCCAATTCCACAGACATGGTTCTAAGAGGCTCCCTAAGGAATACAGAACCACCTCACTTTAAACCAGCATGCTTTCGTAAAAGACTTCAAATTGCAACTGTGTGATGAAAAAGATGGATTGCTACTCACTGTGGTTTCTATGCTTGTATGTGGTTATAGATGTGTAAGGAACCTGTTTCAGTGTTCTACAAGTTTCAGCTTTACAAAATCCAACAAAAACATTATCTGTCTCATCTCACAGGTTCTTTGAGTGAAACCATAGAAGAACCATATTCGTTCTTTCAGGAACCTTGGATGGATCAGTGGAAGAATGATTTTTGTGAATGTGAAGGCCCATTCTAAACCTAAAGAACCTCCACATGATGTACAGGTCTTTTCATGAATCCATTAACTGGTGAAGTACCTTCACATCATGTGAAGATTCTTAATCCCGTTAAAAGGTTCATCACACTCACACCTCATTTACAAAAATGGTTCTTTCAGCAACTATGATGAAGGTTATATTGGTTTACCCTAAGAACCTTAGTGGCTGCTAGAGGGTATCATTTTCTGTTTACTTTAGGTTTTAGGGCTTTTATTGTGATACAGAGTATCTGGCAGGTGTGCTCAGAGAAATTAGATTTCTGTTATGATTGGTTTCTTGAATTTTGTGTGGGGTATTTAAGTTGTCTCAGTTTCGGTCCACCATCATCATGTTTTTTTTAGAGTGTCTTTCCATTCTCCCTTTTGTTTTGCTGGAGTTTGGTGTTCTGGCCCTTGTGTCTGGTTACTATGTATTTAAATAAAAGAAGTGAAACATGGAAGTCTGCCTATGCGCCTGTCCTCAACGCCTGGGAGATCAGAGGGGAAGATGTGACACGAGCGAAAATATCATTTTGAAAACAATTACATTTAACTGGAGAGATTGTCTTTTCCACTGGTACAACTTTTGAATTATTCCTATAAATTGTCCTAGAAACAAGAAAACAGCATAACAGGACACAATTTATAGTATTTATATTATAGTACTTTATAGTATACACTGTAGTATTACACGCCCAAAAAGTATTCTTCTTTAATTTATTTCAAGAAGAATTACCTTCATTAGTTTCACTTTTACCTTATTTAAGAGATCTATGGCCCAAAACAAGCCCAAAGATTCACTCATCAGGTTATAAAGGTTAGTGTGTCAGTGATGCTAAATCAGGAATTTCCCCTGTGTCTTACGTCGGCAATACTTTAAACTATTTAAAATCCACACATCCAAACATTCACAATAAACAATGTATATCTAGCTCTTCAGATCTCCTGAGATATCTTAACTCTAAGTAAAATATTTAAATGTAGCATTTAAACATGATTTAAGCACCTACAATATTGCCATGCTTTTTTACTATGATTCAGAGACTTAATGTAAATCTGTTTTTCTCATTCAAATCTCTATGTAAGATGACATAGCTGCAATGTGAGACTCAGTGTTAGTTGAGTATTTTTGGAATACATTTAAGGTATTTAGAGTGATATTCAAAAACATTATTTCTTCTTTCAATAAATTGTACTAAGCTAATTATTTCTTATGTTTAGGATAAACACTTGCATCTCATGGCTTATATAAGTTCCCTCTGGTTTTTGTAAATGGCTTCTTTGCAATTTATATAGCAATAAAAGGTTCAAAGCTAAAAAAAAAAATCATTTTAAAGAACTTCATTCCAGTGAGCAACCATTTAACCCAGCAAAGAACCATCTGTGCAATTAAATGTTTTTTTGTTTGGAGTTGGCATATATTTGATACTAGTTTTGAGATGATTTTATTTCCCTGTAATTTTCTGCAGTGTTTATAAAGCTGTTTGTAGTCTTTTCTGTTAACCCAGGTTATATCTTTTCCAGCTGTGAAACATGTGGAGGAGTAAAAATCCATTCATACCCTGAGCCACTTCTAACCAGGGTTACAAGGGGGCAGGAGCCTATCCCAGCGCTCAAAGGGCATAAGGTGAAGAAACACCAAAGACAGGTTGCCAGTCCATCACAAGACAGAAACGCAATCACATTCACACCTAGGGGCGATCTGGTACCTCCAGTTCCCTGGACGTGGCTGTTTTTGGAGGGAAAAGCGTTCCTGGTAGAAATCCACACAGAAATCCACATGCAGACTCCACACAGAAAGGACTCTCGGCCTCCTCCGCCCTTCTTATTGTGAGGCAACAGCGCAACCTAATGCGCCACCCTGCCAGCCAGCAGAGAAAATAAAGTAGTTTCTTTTTAAAGCAAGAAAAAAAACTATTAAAAAACGTACAGAGTAAAGCATTCACAACAGTAAAAAGCAACCACTGTGTTAGTTTTTATCGAAATAATAATAAGGATACTTTCTGCTTTGCGTTTTTCATATCAGTACGGTATGATTGCTTTTCTCAGCTGGGAATCACATTTTTTCAAGTGATTGACACCACACACATGATGAAAAGGACCCGAGGGATCCAGTGGCTGCTGAAAGCCATCCTTGTGTGGTCAGGAGGTTGTCCCTCATTTGTCAAAAGCTCAGATCTGATTGGTACTAGAGCTGTGTGTAATATAAAATGCCACATGCCAAAAGCACTCTCTGTAAATATGTAAATAGAGGTAAGAAAGGTGTTCTCTGAAAACAGACAGATACTGTTCAAATTTGCCAGAGAACCATTCCCTGTGGTTACTGGTGATTACTCTGGTTGTGGATATAAATCTTGGCTTTCATTGGGATCAAATATATATGCTATTTGCATATCCTGCCTCAAAAAGAGGTGGACAACCACCATAAACAGATTTTCTTGCAAGGACAGAGCATGAATAAGAAAACCAAGAGGTTAAATATGTTGTTGCTGGCTGCCAACTACCAAAGGACTAGAAATGCTTGCAGGAGAAATAATCATTTCATGTCAAACTGAACCTTTTTATTTTATAGCAAACTGTTTTGCATAGAATATTTTCAAATCCAATCTACTTGTTACACTGCTCTATTTCTATAATGTCATAGTGTCTATTATGAAGAGTGATTATTAACAACATTAGAGATCATTAAATCATTAAAGCTTTCTTGAACCATGTGTAATGTGGGCTTCAGAGTTTCCACAAGTTCCAAGGGACAAAATTGTGGGACATGTTGCATACGGTTTCTGTGGAATGGTATCTGTGATATGGTTTCATCCTGGGGGAAACTAAATTGTAGCAATTGACATTATCTCATTTTTTTAATCTAGCTATTTTTTGCAATTTTTTTGCTCCTGCTCTTTGATCATTTCAGGTCCTGGCAGATACAGGGGGCAGTATAGACAGTCTTGTGTTAGTCTTGTGTTCATAAAGCTTAGCCTCTAAAACGCAATGCAAATGACCCTCTAGGTTAACATATGACCACTATAAATAAAGCCCTGTTTTGTTCACATCCTTGTTGCATGAAAGTCCATTAAGCTCTGTCAAAGAAAGACAATAAGTACACATCCACGATAGGGATGCTCTTTATCATTTTGTTAGCAAACTGTAGTGCATAATATACATTTATTTGCTGCATTTCCAGTGTTAAAGTGTTAAAGTCAGCTAATAAACAGTAACTGTGTATTAAAATGTGTTCTCTCCAGATAATGAGTTCTTACTTACACTTCAATCAAAACATGCAACTGTGTTCAAAGAGCAAAGGCGATGACACATTTGGCAGAAATCAAACAACAAAGACAAAGAAAACCATCTGTAAAATGTTGACCCAAGTCTTACACTTGAGCAAACGTGAATCCACAAAGCCCACAAGCAATTACCCGAACGTGTCCTTAACTTGAAAACAAGAAATGTGAATAATTTAAGAGCCTTAATGGTGTTGTTGCGTCTTTTTTTTCTTTCACTCAAATAAGTGCATTGCATTAAAATAAAGCGCCTTTTAATGGTCCTTGAGAGATCCTCATTCGGTAGAAATGATGTCTTTGTAAGAGCGGTAAAAACCAAGCGTCCCCATGAGAATCTTTGCTAAGCGGAGAGTTAAGCGGAGCATTTGCATACTTTAATGGCTCCTTTTGTTCGCCCCCCCCCTTTCTGAGGTGGTAAACGACTGCACTTAGCGAAATGACAATAACATAAACAGGTCACAAATTTGGGGCTGCCTGAGTGACTCCGCTGTCCCGGGGGATGCTCGAATTAGCTCCGCTCAACGGGAAAAAAAAAAGAAACAATGCCATAAACCGAGTGTTCGCTTCTTATCATCACCCTCACAGTGCTGCACGCAAGTAACCTCACACGCATGCCACACACACACACACATACACACAGACCGCCTCGCTCGCCCAGGCTTTCATCTCTAGTTTGCTGTTTTCTGTAGACTTCCTGTCTTGATTAGCACATCTTCCTGTTCCTCTCTAATTGTTGTTTGTTATGATGCTTGGGGGCCTAATAGTCCACACAGACAAAAAAAACAAGCAAGAACAACGCATCAAACACAGCTCTCAGACAAGAGCATCATAAAAGTAATGCATCCACTTAGCGTTGGAAGCCAGCAGATCTAAAAAAAATGGGTTCAGAGGTTTCTACACAAATTCAAAGTTCTTCCTAGAGCCTTGCAGAGTTTTTTTCTGACATTTAATTTACAAAAATGCCTCTGCAAAGTAGGACGCACTCATAGAGGTCCTCAGAGGCCTCCAGACTGTCTACATGTTTCTTCTATCTACATGCATAGAGAATTTAAAGCAAAGTAGTTGGGTTCCTGAGGACCAATGCTTTAAAGAACCATTCACTAAAATGTCCTTTAGGAAACCAAAAGCAGTTCCTCCATAACACTGAGCACAAATCCCTTTCTCTCATTTTCTTTCTTTCTTTTTTTTCAAGACAAATACCATAAGGCCCATTTCTGAATTGTATTTTGGTGCTATTTTAAAAGAACTGACATAAGTGTGTACTTAACCCATTCAATACACTGAATTACATCAATTAAGCAATAGGTAAGTGGTATCGACAGCTGACTGGTTTGTGTTTGGAATGTTATAGACTATTACTCCTCCACTCCTGCAATTTGCGGAACAACAATCAATTGCACCCACAAGCTGCAACAAAATTTTTCCCATCCGTGGATTTTAATTTGCACATCAATAACCAGACAGTAATGCTGCAGGATTCATTAGATCCTTAGAGACTTTTGATTTTAAGCAGCATACAACGATCAGCCACAACATTCAAAACTCCCTCAAGTAAAGTGAATACCATTAATGATCTCGATACAATGGCACCTGTCAAGGGGTGGGATGTAAGTGAGCAGCCAGTTCTTGAAGTTGATGTGTAGGAAGTAGAAAAAATGGACAAGATTAAAGATATGAGCAACTCTGACTAGGGCCAAATTGTGAAGGCTAGATGACTGTTTCAAAGCATCCTCCTAAATCAAGTCAAGTCCAGTAGATTTTATTGTCATTTCTACCATACACACAGTACATTCCTCCAGGACCATGGTGCAACACAAGAGCAGAACAGAACAGAACACACGTGCAGGACAGAACAAGAGAAACAATACCACTAAACAAGACAGGACAAGACCACGTATCGTGCAAATGACAATGGCTACATTGAGGATAAGTACAGCATTTGACCAGGTCTGACAGGTCTTGTGGTGTATGTAGTGGTTAGTACCAAGTACCAACAAAAAGTGGCCCAAGGAAGGGTGCATTAATAAGTCAAAGCTCACTGATGCATGTGGGGGGTGAGGGAGTGTCTGGTGTGATCCCACAGAAGAGCTCACAAAGCTCATGCTGGCTATGATAGAAAGGTGCATCACAGCTTGTTGTGTTTTGAGCAGTATAGCTGCAAGCCGGTCAAAGATTGTTGACTTGGTCTCAAAATTTTCTAAAAATCATGCTGGATGAACTAGTCTGAATCATGGAGACCTCATCTTCCAACTTACCGGACTTAAAGGATCTCTTGCGAATGTCTTGGTACCAAATATCACTGCACGCCATGCATGCTTTGATGGGTCAATGCTAATAAATCTACCTACGAAATATTGTGTAGGTCCTCTTGAATGTATTTCATGTATTCATGTATTCATTCATTCATTCATTCATTCATTCATTCATTCATTCAAGGGGGCCTACACAAAATTATGCAGGTAATTTTATTGTTATGGCCTGGATTTGAGTCTCATTTCTGATCTTTTCGCGTCTGACCATAGCTGTGTATTTTTTCAAGTCAATATACTTTTCAATTAAAGTTGCGAAAAAGTTATTTTTCAAGGAGTTCACTGTTTATCAAATTATTTTGAGTAATACCTGTAATACTCATAGTCCTGAGACAAATGTATGAATGACCTCAGGCTTAGAACTAAAGCCTAAAGTCCTTCTTTTTTTAATCCATCATCTGAAAACTGGTTTCTCATGCAGTTTCTCAAATATTCTATATTTTATGGATATACAGTTTTTAGTTTCTCTGCGAAATAGTAAAGAAATTGTGAAAAAGAACCACAAGTTTATTATCTCTAAGTAATATCATCAGGACATCTGTGATTTGTACATTTGCATTCCTTCTAAAAACAAGACTGACAGGCTTAACAGAGAAACCCAACCCAAATGCAGAGAAAGCTGCTTCATGAGAAACTCTCTTTGCTTCGAAGTCAAACTCTAGGTGTAATTTTAGATTCTAAGTTTCAGGCGGAATGTAAACCCAGTCACTGAAGTTTGAGAAACATTGCTGAATTTGGGCCTTTTCTATCCCAAAGCAATGCTCAGAAGCTTGTACATGCATTTGAGCAAACAAAACTGGCTATTGCACTGCTCTAAGAAAACAGCACATTCCCTGTACAATATGTAGCAGCACAAATGCTAACATAACCGAGAAAGAGAGCTTGCAGCACCCCTTTTGAAAAAAATACTTGTTACTTGTATCTTTCTGGATTGTTTTTAAAGTTTATTTTACTTGCTTTTAAAGCTCTGTTTGGCCTTAAGGCACTTGTACACCTCACTTACTGTGTGTTCGTGATTCAACGTGGTCTGCTATAAATACCCATTATTAATTATAGAAAATGAGAAGAGGCCTCGTTCTGTTATTTTGCCTCTAAACAGTGGAACTCAATTCCAGCTTTTACTAGGCACCTAAACTCAGTACAACGTTGTTGTTTTTTTTACTGAAATTAGCTTTTAATTCACTCAAAGTGTCTATACTTGTATTCCTTATTTTAGCTTGCCTTTGTCTCAGTTAATTTTAAGTAGTATGCCTGTGACCCTAGTAAGGATTAAGCTGTTCCAGAAAATGACTGAATGCTCTTGTTTTTTTTCTATGCTCCTTGAGTCGTTTTCCCTTGTTTTCTTTTCTATGTTGTTTGTGTTCTTCATGTGTCTCTGTGCTTTCATGTGAGCCTGTTGTTGTTATGGTCTTGCCCCATTTAACCCTAGCCCCCTTCTTACATGTGTCTTGTTCCGTCTTAACTCCTGCCCAGTTGTTCTCTCTTCCCTAGTTAGTATATACACCTCCTGTGTTTCAGTCTGTGTTTGTGAATTCTTTGTATATCACACTGTATGCTCCCTGTTGACTCTCTTCTTGTAATATTCCTGCTTAATTCCCTGCTTTTGTTTAATTTCCTAGTCTCTCATGCTTATGCCTTGTCCTTCAGTATTGTTCTTTGTTAATTTACCCTTACTATGTTTGCTGTTTTTTTTGTTTAACCCCATCCCCTTTGCTTACGTTCATATTGTTGTTTCTTGTTTTTGGTATTAATCATCTGTGGCTCTGATGCATACACTCATTTCAAACATTAACACCTGTTTGTGTCCTTCTTTGAGTTGCAACCTGTTTGAAAAGTGCCTTTGTAAATAAAGGTAGCATTATTATTAGTTGTCATAGTATGGTTTGAGTTATTATTACTGGACAGTAAAGCATAAATTAAATGACCTCTATTAAATACGCCATGCATGCACCTGAAAAAGCGATGCAAGTACCAGAGCTATACAACAGGATGTGAGGAAAACATGTTATGATGCAGGTGCATATATTTCATAGGCGTACTATTTGGTAGACATAACAGGTCTATTGTTAATATTTGTGTGTTGCCACCTTTACATCACTGCTTTTTGTGAGCGGTGGTGCATATTTGCTGTAAGAACACGGTGAGCTAATAGATGTTGCGTGACGCATTTATTTTATTTGGGGTGTAACTGAGTCTAACTGATGCAATTTTGGACATATTTCCAAAATGGAAATATGGTCTTAGCCCCATATTTACCCATATCTGGGAAAATTGTATGTTTAAATTAGTTCAATAACTTACAACTGAGATTGCTCAGGCTCTCCCAGAAGTTTTGTACTTCCACACACCATGTATTAATCACCCACCAGCTGTAGTTAATTTTACACTGATAAAACAGCTCAATTAAGGCTGCTTCTCAGTTTACCTCATAATAGATCGAATATCAAAAGACATTCGAGATCAAGAGAAATGTTATCAGGCTGTCAGAACCCAGGTTGGATACATTCCTGGTCCAAGGCCAATAAACAAAATGCTAGTGTAAAGTGGGATATGATCCGTTAGACAAGAACACCACACCAAAAGATTCCTTTTGTGGTACATTCGCCTACTTCTGTAAACTGTTGAACAGTTGTTCCTTGAACAGGTCAATGGCTTTTCATAACAAAAAGCATTAATACAGAAAATCTGTGCATGGTCGGTTTACAGCAGCCTTTTAAACCCATTTAATTATACTGAAAGAAAAGCAATTTGGTATGAATTTAAGTGGTTTGTTAAGTCTGAGCACCACTAGCATCCAAGCAAGCGAGTGAGTGAGTTAACAGGAGGGAAGAATAAAGCATGCAGGTGTTCAGACTTATGAAAAACTCATAGGCTCATGACTAATGCGTGGGTGGGTAGGTGAGTGAGTAATTGGCTGAGGTAGTGGAGGAGATGAAGTAAAAAAAAAAAGTGTTCAGACAGATGGCAAACTTATGGATGCATGAGGGAGTAGGTGAAATGAATTAAGGAGCGGGATGGAGTAAGAAGGTGTTCGTCTACCATTATCTCAAAAAATAATGCAGGATTTAAGGAGTGTACAACATGCAAATGAGCCTTTAACCAATCACTGAATGGTTTACTTTGTGTTGGAGGGATCTTGACCAATCACAGGTGATTTCTGGGTGCCCACTAAAGCTGGAAGTCCGACTAAAGCTGTACAATCAAGTACAAAACATGACATGACTAAATTCATGCACGTAGCTTTTGAATTTTTGTCATAACAGTAACTTATACAATGTAGATTGAGAGCTTTATGTTATGTGTTATGTGGCATTCTTTGTCTGTTGGAAGGATCACTGACTTTTTTTAAGGTCAGTAATAGAGAATATAATATTAATATCAGCCGTCACCAGTCCTCCTCCTGGAGATCTAATTTCTTGCAAAGTTGTAGAGCACCAAAACAAAAGCATGTAATACAAAAGAATGCCCTAAAACTGTTCCTGGAAACAGTGATTAAAACCATTTTTCTTAGTTTTTCTCCTCTTTCAAGTCAAATTATCTTTTTTTTTCAGACTCATAGCATTGAAAATTGAAAGATTAATACCACCTGTTAGTTTCTGTGCAACACATAAAGTTAGTTTAAAACAGTTTTGTGAAAAATAAGAACTCTTTAGATTTTCATTTTAAAGGCTCTTGTTTAAATGCGTGGTAAAATAAAGATACATCTGGGTATTTTACAGATTTTGGGACACAATTAAAATGTTTACACAGTTTCAGTTTAACATATAGTTTAAATATGTTAAATATTTATTATGCAATAATCTTTCTAAATGCCACATTTGTTTTATGGCATTTGGGTGATGCCTTTATCCAGAGAGACTTGTACTCATTAGTTACAGGGCAAGTCCCCCTGGAGCAACTGAAAGTTAAGTGTCTTGCTCAAGGACACAATAGAAGAAAACAGGGGGTCTGCAACTCTTAAAAAATCGGTTACCAGGGGTGTGTACTCACAACTGTAAATAACTTTCCTGTAAGTTGATCATTTTATTACCAACTAATTTTTATCACTTTTAATAAATTGACCTTTTCTTTAGGACAGTTTACCTGCATACCATTTCCGCATATTACAATCACAATATGTAGCAAAAAGATACTTGATCTATTCTATTCAGCCCTAACCAGAATATTAAACTGACTTAATCCTCTTTTAAATGCACTCTTCCCAGTGCAAGAGTGATAAGTAGCTCTATTTTTTAGTTTAATTTATCTCCTTTTTAGTGTTTCAAATATCGGATATGCCTTGCATAAGTCAATGTCACAGTATCTTTTGGCCCTGAGTTAAGTAAGCATATCTATGGGCACACATTAATATACACATACACACAGAGAAAACCATCTATCATTGGTTACAGGCACTAAAATATGTTGGATAAAAGTGTCTATGTGCCAGTGTGTGTGTGTGTGTGTGTGTGTGTGTGTGTGTGTGTGTGTGTGTGTGTGTGTGTGTGTGTGTGTGTGTGT
>JBBJLR010004668.1:0-14157 GCA_037577145.1 Brachypetersius gabonensis
TATATATATAGTGATTAGAGTTCACCAAACCCCTACCTTAACATTAACTACTTTCCTTTACCAAATACAAATCTTTAAAATAACTCTTTTTCGTTTACTCCATAATTCCATGCGTTCCTTCATCATTTTGTTTGTTTTCAATATTAATATACAATGTAGTATATAGTAAAACCAAATACATTTATGAAAGTAAATTAAAGTAATGAACCATTTTTCTCATGGGGAGCAGTCAAATGTGTGTGTTTTCCATCATAATCACAGGGAGTTAAGCACACATTAACACCTGTAGGACAAGGCGCGTGCAGGGCAGGTAGAGTAAACGTGAGCACAGTCCTGCTGGCGGAGCAGACAGCGTGACTCACAGGTGAGACGTTCATGAGGAGCCTCGGACGGGCAGACGGGAAGTGAAAACCTTCAGCACTGCAGCTGCCCCTGCTGACATCACACTTCACACGTTCACACCACCACCCCCCCACCGCCTCTCCCACAGAGAGAAGATTCTCACACCACTGGCCTGAGGACTGAACCCATAGTTTGTGTTTAAAAATGAAGATAGACTTATTAAATAGAACTGAAACCAACATATAAACCGATCAGTCACAACATTAAACCCACTGACAGGTGAAGGGAACCACATTATCTTGTTTCAGTGGTTCCTCTCAAGGCCTGGGATATTTTAAGCAGCAAGTAAACAGTCCAGTCTTGAAGTTGATGTGTGGGAAGCAGGAAAGAGGATCTGAGCAACTTTGACAAGGGCCTAATTGTGATGGCTAGGTGACTGTGTCGGGGCATTTCCAGAAGAGCAGGTCTTGTGGGCTGTTCCTGGTAGGCAGTGGTCAGTAGCTACCAAAAGTGAACCAAGGAAGTACCACCAATGATCTCATGACATGAGAAGAGCTTCTTTCACACAAATTGCTGCGATAGTTCATTCTGTCCATGATAGAAAGGTGTTAAAACAACACAGTGCATTACAGCTTTCTGCCTATGGGGTAGAGTAACTGCAGACCGGTCAGAGTACCCATTCTGACCCCTGTCCACCACCGAATGGACACATGAGCAGCAGAACTGGACTGTGAAGCAAGTTTGCTTTATGAATAATCAGTTTCAGTTTATTTACACAACGTACATGTAGTTGAGATATCAATGATAAGGGACTTTTTCACACTCGTGATAAATTGTGTGACCCAGGACTGATCACACGAGAGACGTGTTTATCGCCATGATCTCAGTGCGAGCGTTCACACCATTCACCGTCTTCTTTTCCATCGATACAACATTTTAATTTTGGAGGTATTTCAAAAAATGAACCACTTTTGTCACGTGAGATACGTTTCACCCAGGGTCGGCTCCAGAGTCCACCTGAAGCAGACCCCAGAGACCCCAGTTTTCAGGGATCAGTACCAGCTTTCACACTCAGCCAAACTCTCCAACCAAATGGCTCCAAATCTGGAAAAACACTACAGCGTGAAAATCCCCTTGGGCATGTTTTTTTTTTAAACGTGAGGATGTACCATCTCATAGTTGTTTGTGAAGGTAAAGTCCCATAGTAATGGTTATAAAAGCTTATTTTTCATCATCTTTATTTCCTTCTGGTTCCTTCTAGTTACTATTAGTTGCCTTCTAGTTCCTTCTAGTCCTTTCTAGTTCCTTCTAGTTCCTTCCAGTTGTTTTTACTGTCTAAAATGTATCCATATCCATATACCCATCAGTGTCTCTCCCCCACCACTTCTTTTTGCTGTTTGTGTAAGAACGGGTGAATCATTCTCTGGTACTTTCCTCGCTGACCCCACCTTTGCTCTGTCTCTCTGTGGCGTGTCTCAAAGGCTTGCTGAGTAAAGTTGTGACGTTACAGCACCTGATACAACAAGGAAGCACCGAGCACTTCTACAGAAGTACCTGAGGAAGTTACTTCCGAGGAACAAGAAATAGAATGAACCAGAGAATGATTGTGTGTTTGTGTGTTTTCAGTTTCATGCATTTTCTTTTGTTAACTTAAAGAAGTTAACTTAACTCCTTTTTTTGCTACTGAGGTCAATTTCTATATGAGGTTCTACTTACTATATGACATTTTGTATGATTCACACATATGTGTGACAAAGGAAAAGCCTGAAGAAATGAGTGTAGAAACAAAGATATAACACACATCTGTATCTAATGTTTTCATCCCTGGTTCATTGCATAATTTGTTGTGAATGAACACACATTCTCAACTGGGAACAGACTTTTGCATATTTTAATATACAATTACTGTCTATGTGCTGAATTTAACACATTGACCCAAAATCTTAAACTGCAGATAGATATATCTATATATCTACATATCTATTTTATCAATTTAAATTACATAAAATTGATGGAAAATGCCATTTTAAGATGGTTACCTGTAGAGTATGTGTACTTTTTTCACTCATGTTCGTGTTTGCATGGGACTGTGTGTGTGTGTGTGTGTGTGTGAGCGACAGTAATGAAGCTTTGCTTGTACAGCTGATGCAACCAGCCTGCTGTTTTGCCGTCTGTATCTTGGTTTCCTCTGGTCTCTTTGCTCAATGTGGATGTGGTAATGACTGTTTTTCCCTGCTTGCCTCAGTGAGGACGTTGGTCCTGAGACTTATAGTGTTTACCCTCATTTAGACACCATTTGGTTAAGAAACAATACTCTGTTCTCGAGTGTTTTTCACATGCCCCAGTTCAAGCGCCTCTTCCCCGTGATCCATCACAAGCTGTCCTAGAAACAGCTGAAATGATAGACGAGGTATCTTTGATGTTATTTGGTGATTTGGATCACGAGTCAAACCAGACCCGTGAGAGGCCGTCGATCAGTGTCAGCCCAGAACCAGACAGACACGTTTTCTAAGTCAGATGATCAGGGCAAAGTGCCTTGAAGTCACAAGTTTCTCTGATGCAGGATCTTTGAACACATACTTGAGGGAATACTTTGGGGAAAAAAATAATAAAACGTTTCCCCTCGACCCCAATCTGACAATCAGCATTTCAAGATAAGCTTGTTTTGGTTTTTTTCGTTCTTTTGCTTTAAACCGAGTTATTAAATAGTCTACAACAAACTTTCTAATGTGGTTTCTAAAATTGTATGACATACGGATATCTTGGTGCCTGTGATATGAACAAAGATAGCAGCAACCTAGGAGCAAGAATTTTATCTGTGCTATTGCAGACAACAGTGTGTCATATAGTATAAAAAACACATAGACAAGCCTATCTGAGATTACTTAAAGGAATGGCTTGGCTGAAGAACCCAATTTACACTGACCAGTCAAAACATGTTGCCTGTCCAAACTATTCCTCTTTTGTTTAAAAGTGCAAAGCCAGCACTGCCAAGAAACACTAGAGTTTTAATAAGGGAAGAAAGATGACCAAACAGTGTCCAGCTCTTCACTGAGGGGACATAGGCTTAAGGATGTGGTTTAGAAAATGATATGACTTAGTGGCATGATAAGTCATTTTTCTATATTTATGATAAAAACGTCTAGATCAGCACTTCAGCCCCAGGGCTGGTTTGTGGGAGCACACCCTGAGATTTAACCTCGCTGCCCACAGTGCTTCGCTACATGGTTTCTAACTCAGAGTGTGTCTAAACGACATCCACAGGTCTGCGTCACAGTGGGTGTAATCAAGCTTTGGAAAAGACTTGGGTTACTTTATCAAATGTTGGCCTTGCAGCTCTATCTGAAAATTAAAGAACCCGTTTGTGGAACCTGAATATGTCCCGACTTATCAAATACTGGGAAACAAGAACCAAAGCAGTACAGTTGGTATAAAATCTTCTCTCCAAGATGTTAGAATGTGCTCAACTCTTTCATTTTTATTTTCTAAATGTCTGTTTGGTTGATTGGGTAATTGTTGTTGAACGGCGGAGCAGGTATTTCATTCAAGCTTCGGAATGACAGTAACTTTAGGTAAAAACTGATTTATTAAGTTTGTTTCCTTATGGGGTTCATGGACTTTTTGTTTTTCCAAAGCACTTGTTGACTTTGTGATTGCTTTCCTTGCTTCCTTGATCAGCCGGTTCAGAGGAGCAGTTTATTCCAAGTAGCACTTCCAAGAAATGTATTAAAAAGGGGCAAATCCCTTGAGAAGGACTGGTGTTCTGATTTGTACCCAACCTATAGTGTCCCCCCCCTTTCAGAGGAGGTTTCCTGTCTTTATTAAGTCATGCTTCAAATATTTGAAAGACTTCTCTTGAAACCTGTAATAAGAAATTCTGGTGCTGTTTCTTTTGCTGTGTTGTTTGTTAAGGGGTGTATATCTGGTATCATTTCAGAAGAAGTTCTTAAAGGAGTTGATGAAGGAGGGCTGGTGAGTGTGCGTGATCATCGCTGACTTGCCGGGACATGCCTGTTTTTCTTGCTCCTCATCTCCGCTGCAGGCCATGGAAAATAAAACGGGTAGCAACGTACATTTACTCACTACATGAAAGAGCTGATGGTAGTGTAGTGCTGAAAATAGACATAATAAAGGCAGTATTTGGGGAATAGCCCATCTTACACCTTGCATGTACTTGTCTTCCTTGCATGGACTTTACAAATAGGTTTTAAGTAAAAAAACTCTTCTCTGCAACAATGTCTCCGCCATCAGGTGTCTCATTTATAACCATTACATGAAATAACTTCCTGTTATGTAACTTTTAGAAGCCAAAAGACGTTTGGTTCCCATCACCACCATTGTGAGCAATGTTGAGTAAATTTCTCTACTACAGTTCTCTCTGAGTGACAGTACATTTACATTTTTACAATACCTTTTATGTGGATTCCAATTTATTTGTGGATTATGCAGCTCGGCTATGTTTTAGTCACTGATGTTAAGTAACTACTTTATTAAAGTTTCGGGTCATGTTGGTCTAACAAACTTCAGTTCCTTCATCAGTATTTGCTGGATATACTAAGAAGTTGCAATCTGTAAAGAATTGAGTGTGTGAGGAGTTTTATATCCTGACACTTATGGGTAATAATTATTTCTCTGAAGCAACTATTTGTACATGGAAATATGGTTTATGCTTCTATACTCCACTACACTACCCGCAAACTGCCTGGCCCTCATGCCTAGTGACTAATAATCGCTCTGAACAGTGTAGGAACTCTGCGTTGGCCTTGAACTCCATGAGGTGTTGCCAGCCTGTGGTCTTTTCCCAGTTCCAGTTCTGAGACACTTATTTCAACTAATAGTTTTGGTCTTTGGACTTCTTTGGATTTTTGCCGTTTTTCTTAGCTTGTTTGCTGTTTTTCGAATCTTGTTTCCTGTAGAGGCTTCCATCCACCCACCATGAGCCTCTGCATTACGAATATATTATTATTAAATGATGATTCACTATGCTTAGCACATTATTTGCAGTGCTTTTCTTTAAGCTTAAGTTTTTGTTTTTTATGTAGATTCCCTACTTTTAAATATCATTAGTGCCCATTTATGACACAGTTTAAAGACCCATAATTAAAGAATTTGCTTTTGAGCAAGAAAAATATACATTTCAGTTCAATTTACTTATAATTTAATTTTGAATTTCCAGTGCATATTAATTTATTTGCAGTTAATTGCTTTGTGTGTGTGTGTGTGTGTGGGGGGGGGGTTTGTTTGCATTATCACCACCTGTACATTTTTCTACTAAAAAGTGCTACATTTTAATTGCATACAAAAAAACTGTGGAGTGTGGGTCCCCACCATCTATGAATTCGTTTAGGGCCGCAAAGAGCAGCAAAATTAGAAACCAGTATCTGGACTGGTCTAGAGGTTCTGTGAAACGGTTCCCAAATGCACTCAAAAATAAAGTCTTTGGAGTGATGCCATGTAAGAGCCAAATTTTAGGTCCCTAAGGAACCTTTGAATGGATGGCAACCACTATTGTGAAGGAGGTTTGTGTGTGAAGTATCCCCTTAAAATCATAAAATCTTACATACGGTTCTGAATCAATGATTCCCTTTTCCCCAGAGCTATCTGGCCAAGCTAAGAGTCATTTCACTGTGTGAAACTCGCCTGCACTGACATGCACTCTCACTTCAGGACACTATTATAGCTCTTCTTAGTGCTGCAGGCAGTTTGTTCAGCTTAATGAAGCCTGAACAGAACATTGTGTGTAGATGGTCCCACTGCTGACTCACTGGCCACAGGCCTTCACTGTGGTGTTTGAAGAGCCTGCACTTAAATGACGTAGCATCCCATAAGTGTGAGAACCTCCCACTTCCTCTCAAACTCATCTCACGCCACACACACGATGTTTCTATACCTTATTTCTTCACATCCAGTGTCTCAAGTCCTAAGCATCTGTCTGAATAAAGAAGAACAGCTCATATAGGGAACTGGTAATCAGGGACTACAACATTAACTGAAGTATTTGAGTATTCTACATTCTCTTGAGTTTCAACTCTTGTTGATCAGGCTGACTAAGAGCAAAGATTACATTTTGACTAAACTTTCCTTTGAACAGAATGTTAACCAAACAGTTGATCTGTTTGTTCCACCTCAAAAACATTAGATGTCTTCATCCTTTGCTCTCGTTTTCTTCTGCTCAAACTCTCCATATTTTACTTATATATAGATCAGAATACTGCAGTAGGGTTCACTTTGGTCTCCCCACCAAAACAATAAAGAAACATGCCCAGAATTCAGCCGCCACCTCCTCGTCTGGATAATGGACCACATCACTCATCCCCAAAGGGTTCCTGTCCAACAGTGTATTCGGTTTAAACTTCGACTCTTCACCTACAGTTCTCTCCACAGCTTGGTTCCATCATATTAGCTGGTCTTCATAGTCACTCAAGTCAGCTGGCAGTGGTGGTGTAAGGTGTTTAAGGCAGAATGCACTGCAGAGGAAACTGACCAGAACCAAATGCAGAATGCAAAATGTGACTCTTCTTTGTCCAGCTGGTTTCTCCTAGACATGACTGAGCACAGTTTAACATCAGTATGAGATTTTAATTTAACCAGCTCCTGAGAAAGAGTCTAATCTCTAATCTCATCCTGATCCCAGTTTAAGATCTTAATATGTGACTTCTTTTCTCTCACTGCTCTGATCTTTATTTGTCTCAGATCATCAGATCTTCAGATAAACCAGAAGATCCAAACTAATTAAAAATCGAAATGATCCTGCACAATCCTGTATATACACACAGGGGGTCCTCGAGTTACGACACAGATCCGTTGTTTCAACAGTGATCTAGTAACCCACATTTTTGTGTAAGTTACACACCCTAGACTCAGTCACTTACCAATCCTTACACAGATGCTCATAAAAACACAACTAAGCCACAGAAATAAGAAAAATCACTCATATGTCGCGTTTCTACGTATTCTCCCACCGAGCACAACCAAACTAGTTCACCCATGTAGTGCATAAGTAACAGACTAACAGTGGAAGTCGAGTGGAAGTGAGCATTGTAAACTCAAAACGTTGTATGTCTAAACAGTTGTAACTCGAGGACCCCCTGTATATATGTGTGTGTGTGTGTGTGTGTGTGTGTGTGTGTGTGTGTGTGTGTGTGTGTGTGTGTGTGTGTGTGTGTATAAATTGACAGTGCTTCAGTGTAAGCATTTTACTCTTCATGGCATTTTTATTTCCCATCTGTTGCATATTACAATAAATATAAGCTGATACATATATATATCATATAATAATTCAGTAAATTATTTAATAAATTGCATTATGCCTCTGTAGCATTTACATGAGTTTCACAAAGCAGACAGAACAGAAATAAATCTAAACAAAGTATAAATAAGTAATAAACTACATTTTCTTGTCAGGAATTTTTATTGAATTTTATCATAAAGTAATTTGAAAATTTATTTTTAAAAAAATAAGAAAAAAGAACAGGAAAATTAGCTTATTTTTAAAATTACTTTGTGAACAGCTTAGTAGAGCATCGTGGTCAAAACTAGTTTATGTGAAAACATGCTGCGCTTTAAGTGCAAGCCACTGGAATGAAAGGGATGAAGACCATTCTGTAAAGGCAGTAGATCAGACAGATGGAGAGTCAGCTGACCAATGCAGATCTTTGTAAATAAATAAAAAGTGAATCTCTCTGTCAGCTGTAAAATCCAGTGATGGATATTTTAATTGGGTCCAGCTGCTTCAGAGTACTGACTGCAACTCAGCCTTCCTATTAAGTACTAAGCCTTTGCTATTGTCTCTTTGTGGAATCTCACTTTCCAGTTTCCAAATTAAATCATCTAACAGGAAAAACAAACATACAAATCCATGCTTGACAGGGTTTGTTAAGGTGTGTAACTGAGGTGGCAGTAACTTATACGTATGGAATTTAATATAGCTTTACAGTGGCGGATCCTGGTCAATATCCTTGCGAATAATAAAATATAAAATAAAAAGAAATATTATTAATAAATACTAGTAAATAATATGTTACGTGTTCTGTTATGTATGAAGCTTCAGTCTCACACTCAAGGTCAGTGCTCAGTACATAAAATAGAACGAAGTGAAAACAAAGATGGTGATTATGTCAGTCATTTTGAAGTGGAGAACTTCCCCTATCACCGTAGGCAGTCACTTGTTTCACGGGTGTGACTTATTTACAATTAGAGTCCATTGAAATCAAGAGCCCGCGGCTCTGAGGAGATTTACATTGAAATGAATGGGGACGCTGTGAAACATGCGTCACTGTAATTTTCTGTTTCACCGCGGTTGGGGTGGCGCTGTTTCACGTTTTTGACAAAAGCTGTATACATTTACATTCACAGCATTTATCAGACGCTTTTTATCCAAAGCGACTTCCATTCCCTAACTACAGGGAGTCCCCTGAAGTAACTTGGGGGTTAAGGGTCTTGCTCAGGTACCCAGTGGTGGTGTGCTGAAGGTAGGATTCAAACCCGTGACCTCTTGGTCTAGAGGCAAGTATCCTACCCACTACGCCGCCGCCGCCACCACCACCACCACCACCCTATACAACTGTAACGCTACTAAGTAGCTGAAATTAGGAAAGCAATCTTATTTTTATGAGTACGTTTTATTTTACACCAATAAAAAATGTGATAGTTATGAAGTTTTTTTGTATTATTTTTCTTCGTGAAACATTGTTTCACCTGTAGTCTTATAGAAACCGCCACTGCTGTACAGGTATGAAGGACAGAAGTAGACTACTTAAGCACTGATGTACGTCACTCTGGACAAGAGTGTCTGCTCTTAAACGTAAGTGTTAAATGTAACAGAATCAAGGTTTTGACACGCTAAACCCCATAGAAAAGAGGAGAGTCCAAATGAAAAGATCAAGGACCCTGGAGGATCTGGAGAGATTCTGTATCAGTGGATGTTCTATAATAGAGCTTTTCCACTGATACAAGGAACCGGGCCACAACACAAACAAACGTTTTTCCACTACAAATAAAGCGACCGAACTCGGGCCGTACCCGAGCTGCTTCACGGCAGGGCCAAAACTGGGCCGCAGCCAAGCTGACTGCGTCAATGTTTTCTGATTGGTCAAAATGTTGTCATAACAATAGGTGGACTTAGAAAGAGGCAACTGTATTTTTTACTGTTCACACAAAAGACAAACAAAAAAATCTACACATTTAATTACCAGGACCAAGTTATAAAAAATTGATTATAAAAGATCACTAGAACAAAAGAGAACTGCGCTGCTGACGCATCAAAAGCTGTTATTGGGCTGACATACACTGGAAAATCAAAGCATGCTACAACTTTCTTGCCTATGCTTGAGGTACAGCACAGTTCTTGTAAAGTTGTGATTTAAAGTTTCCTGAGGCATTATGGGAGAAGACTTATTGCTGTCGTGTTGGCTAAAGAGGGATAAACAAAGTATTGAATGCAGGGTACCAGACACATGTGCGTTTGTTTTTTACTTAGAAAATACATGCACTTTACATGGACAAAAGTATGTGAACACCTAACCATTTAACAGACACTTTTCTCCGAAGTGACTTCCATTCCCTAACTACAGGGGCCAGTCTCCCTAGAGCCACTCGAGGTGAAGGATCTTGCTCAGGAACCCAGTGGCGGTATGCTGAAGGTAGGATTTGAACCCATGACCTCTTGGTCCAGAGGCAAGTATCCTACACCTAGCCAAACTTGCTGTACATCCCATATTAATATGGTGTCACCCCCCCTCTTTGTTACTATTACAGCTTCTATTTATGGATCTCATTTTGAACACAGGGGCACAGTCATGCTGGAACAGGAAAGGGTCTTTCCCAAACTGTGTCCACCAACTTGAAACCATGTAATTGTCTACGATAAATGTCTTTGTACTCTGTATCATTAACATCACCCTTCACCTGAAATAAGTGGCCCAGCCATGGCCCTAAAACACAGCCCCAGACTATTATCCCTGCTCCACAAAACCTTACCGCAGGCACTATGCCGTCCAAACCCAGAGTCATTCCTCAGATTACCTGATATTAAAGCATGTCCAGAATACACGTTTCCTCCGCTCCATAGTTCAGTGGCAGCATGCTTTACACAACAGTAACGGACAATTAGCATTTAAAATACCAATATTAGGCTTATGCTCAACTGCATGGCCATGGAAACCCATTTCATGAGCTTTTACATGCTATGACATATTGTTGCATCTAAACGCTTCCATTTCACATTAATAACAGCTGACAGCTGACAGGGGCAGAAACTTTACATTCTGATGTCTTCAGTTTGATTCATTCTAATGACATTCTAAGGGTGGCCGAATGGTTAGAGAGTTCGACCTGCGATTGGAAGGTTGTGGGTTCAAATCCCAAGACTATTAGTGGCATCTATGAGGTTCTGCACGCTGCTTTACTTGGTGAATGGGTTACATACAGAGGATGAATTTCACACTGTGTACTGGGGTGTGTTCACGTATGACAGAATGGTCACTTTACAGTGTTTGTCTGTGGAGGCTATCTGACTGAAACACCTGAACTCAATAATTAGGAGAGGTGTCCACATACTTTTGGACATATAGTGTATCTATCCGTATGCATTTTGATGGTTCTGAGTGTAGTCTGTGTCCTCCACTGGCATGGACCTCAGGGGCCCAGGGTGGCTGATCATGAGGCTGGGCACTGAGCTGAGTGGCTCCTGCACATGATTCCTAAGGTGCCCCTCCGCTGTATAATTCCTAAGGTGCTCCTCCGCTGTATAATTCCTAAGGCGCCCCTCTTCTTTTACGGGCCGAGGCAGATCACCGGACAGCTCCATGGGGATCTCATCTTTCTGCTGCTGCAGGGTCTTGATGATTTCCTGTGACAGGTAATGAGGCTCGGCAGCCTGCTCATCTAAATAAAGACCAGCATAAAAGTGCTCAGAAAACTCTGAAGAAATGTTCACCCAGCATGAGGGTCCACACTTCATTTACTCACTCATCAAAGTGCCGTTTAATAATCATAATGGATTCATTTGTAGTAATTTCTGAACAAATGAACAAAATCTTGCCACTAATAAGTGAACAATAAGCCAAAAATATGGCACATACAGTACAGTGTATTGTATACAGCATAGTATAATGTATGTAGCATAGAGTACTGCATCTATCATACTGTATTTAGTACAAAGCATTTTTAGAGTACTTTACTTTAGAGTTTTAATTTGACTTCATACTATATTTTATATTGTTCTTGTCTAGCATAAGCAATTTCCTCCAGGATCAGTAGTTTTCTGATTCTGATAATAAATAATAAGTAATAATAAATAGCAATAATGGTCATTTACATCAAAACTAATAAGAAATGGAAACAAAACAGGGCCTGATAGACTGGATTCTCTGTGCTCTGTTTGAGTCCTAAAAAAGTACTAGACCGGACTTTAAAAAGAAATCAAATATCCAGAATTTGCTTTTGTATTCATGCTGAGATCCAAAGGACCCATGCTGGTCCCAACTAAAACATGGAGATTGGAAAATAAAGGAGAGTAACACTCACCATCCAGGAGGATGAGGCGGTAGCGGTTTCGGCACTCGAGAGAATTCTCCAGGATGCGGCTGAGGGAGGTGTAGAAGAGCAGGACCTGCTGTCTCCTTTCCCACGCACTGAACCCTGCAGAGCCGTCCTGGGACATCTGGTACAGAGTCAGCAGTGGAGTGGCGTACTCTACCACACAGTAATAGTGCTGGCAGGAAAAAAAGGATCAGTAGAGGTGGTAAGGTGGGGCGGAAAAGCAGAATTTATTTATCTGCATTATTTGAATTCTATTCGTATTCATTTCATTAATTGTACAACTCGTATGTTGTATTGCACAAACTAATTCCCAGACAAATCCATATTCCGTAGTAGTTTTCTTGGCCAACAAAGTCAATCTGTGTGATGTGGCGCCCCCTGTGGGTGACAACAAGTAACTGTTTCTCTGGACAGTCATGGGAGTGTGGGGTTTGCAAATTGCCTTTATTCATTCCAGATTCAAGATTCTTTATTCGTCACATGAATAGTCATACAAGTACAACACGCAGTGAAATGTATCCTGAACCGCTCCTTACTGACTGTGCAAACATTATAAACAATAAGTACATTTTTAA
The DNA here is from genome assembly GCA_037577145.1 of Brachypetersius gabonensis. Taxonomy (NCBI): domain Eukaryota; kingdom Metazoa; phylum Chordata; class Actinopteri; order Characiformes; family Alestidae; genus Brachypetersius; species Brachypetersius gabonensis. The sequence goes on from JBBJLR010004668.1 coordinate 12,459, forward strand.
TTAAAAGATCTGGAAATTTAAAATGAGTACAAGTAGATAAGTATAAATGTAAGTCAAATTTTAAATTTAAAAAATATAAAATCTGATATTTTCTAAACACTGCAGCAATATTTACATTGGATTTTATGTAGTTTATGTAGTTCTATCTGTGTTCACTCCTTTTTTATCATTTCTCTGATGAAATTTAAAACTTTTTTTAAAAAATGAAACATCTCGTTTTAAAAACAATTATATTTTGGTAGCACCTGAACTTAATTGAAATGAATTTAATTGAATTAAACTGAGATGACCTAGACTGAACTGAATTAAATGAATCTCATCTCTGAGCTGAATTTAAATGAAACTGAACTGAACTGAACTCGGCACAACTTCAGCGGAAACCTCTCAGTGTATTTTCCTCCTTCAAGAACAATTATGACTTGACTTGTCTTGAACTAAACTGAATTAAAGCTGAAGTGAACTCTGAGCGGAGCTGGACTGACCCAAACCAAATTAAACTGACCTCTGAACTGAGCTAAACTGAACAAAACTGAACTGACCTGACCTGGACTGAGTTTAAACTAAACTGAACCGATCTAAACTCAACTGATCTTCAACTCAGCTGAACAGAGCTGAACTCTGAGCTCAGCTAAAATTGAATTGGACTGGATGAGTCAACTGAACAAAGAAGTACTGATACTAATTCACAGACTGAGAACTGATACTCCTAGTTCTGAAGTGTCTGTTCTGTGGGACAAGCTGCAGTTTAGTGTTTTACTGGATTCAGTTTATCACTTACCAAGGCCTTGATGAGACTGTTTAGAGCACAACAGTTTAGTGGCTCTCTAGAAATGTTTAGATTAACATTAAAAAAAGATCCAGAATTCAAGGCTTGCTGGGTCTCTTCTCACACTCACATCTCAATTTTTAGAATGTTACGGCCAGATTTAAACGGCCTTCGTCCACAGTTTGGTCACTTCCTGGCTTGAAACCCATTCAGCTTGACCGAAGTCATTCAACGTGTCAGTACATTATAAGGTTTAAAGCAGGAAAATAAACAAGTAGCCCATCAGGACCACCTGTTCTAAAGAGCCCTGTAAAATGTGCTAGCTCTCAGTCCTCACCTCATGGTTCTGGCCTGTGATTTTGGAGATGCTGTTCTTGTAGACCCTTTTCTTGACCCCTGCCCGGTCCAGCTGAAGCTCAGGCAGGTTCTTGTGGAAGCTCACGTTACGGTCCATCTCCTCCAGCTTGTTTGGGGCTGCTGCGCTCAGGGGCAGCAGGATGTGGAGGCGGACAGAGCTCAGCCGCTCTCTGTTCTCACTGCAGAACGTCCTTATCTGCTCCTCCAGCTCTGCAGACACATTTTAGTTCTTTATTTAGATCCAATATTTCAAATGTATGTGGACAAGGTTCACCGTTTTATTAAAATCCAGGGATTATGTCAGCATTAGTTACACAAGAGTACAGATTTTATGGATAAACAAGACTTTTCTTTCAAAGGTGGCAAATTACTGAATTTATTATTGAGGCATTGAGGGTTTCAAACAACCCACGCATACACACACACTTACACACACTCCTACACACACTCCTACACACACTCCTACACACACTCCTACACACACTCCTACACACACTCCTACACACACACACACACACACACACACACACACACACACACACACACACACACACACAAACACACACAAACACACAC
>JBBJLR010004678.1:0-14156 GCA_037577145.1 Brachypetersius gabonensis
TCTGTCACTGTTAAAATAAACCTACCATTAAAATGATACTGTTCTGAGACTTTTCATTTCTTTGTTATTGGACAAACGTACAAAATCCGCAAGGGGTCAAATAATTATTTCTTCAACTGTATATTAAATAATAACAACAAAGATCTGAATTCTTGTTTCTTCTCACAGTATACTGTAAACTGTGAATTGTTCATTTGTTATTAATGGCCACAACATATGAAGCAAAAATTATGTCTGATCTCTTCTTTTATTGGAGGCTGGCATCATTAAAATTGCGCTCAGACCATCTATATAGATGGTAGCTTTAGCAGCTTAAATTCCCCATTACATTCTAAGCTACTTGGGAAAATGCTGACTGACTGAGTTATTCTTAAGTTATAGGAGTCAGCAAGAGAAGCCAGGACTAAGGCTAAGGTGCTAAGTGTGCTGTTGTAAATGAGCCGCAAGATTGTTCATCCATAATCCATCACTCCTGCTGAATGGATTTCTATGTGGGGACCTTATACCTCTCTAGAGACTGCTCCAGAGACTACTATACCTCCTGGAGACTAACCCGTGCAATCCCATGGCCCATACTGGCAGCCATATACTCTGTGTTGCAAAATATAATAAAATGTTACATGACTACAACACATAACACGATTCTCATAGTGAGAAGGGGATGAAACACCAGGCTGGTGAGGAAGGGGGTCTGGGATGGACTGAACAACTCCAGCCAAGCAATAAATGCAGTGCAAGCGAGCTGATGCATGAGAGGCAGTCGAACACTGGGCTGTTAACTGCTCTACAGTGCAGGAGCCGTGCCAGCAGCTCTGCTTTGTTCCGCACATGTCCAATTTGTGATTGTCAAAACGTTCTCTTGGCTGCTCTGCACATGTTTCACAGCTCCATGCACGCCTGACCAATTGCATAAGAAATGTGGTCTTGCAGGTATTAATGTATAGACTTAACGAAAGGTCACCAACAAGATTAGGGATTCTTCAGGTTTGAGTCATTCTGTAACTGCGCAATATATTACAGTAGGCACATATACATCTCAGGAACATGCACACTTTCTGATTTTGTTTCTAACTAGAAACCTATCCATACACAGTCACTGATATGAAGCAGCTGATGTCACTGATATCAGTACCAATTTTTCAGCTAAAAAGTGCTTTACTGAATGATATGGTTATCAGCTTACAACTGTGAAATGTCAAATATGGCTCTTTATACCTGCAGAGAGACAGTTAATTATAATTCTCACATTAGAGGTGTTTATTATACTATAAATATCCTGAGGAAATTTGATTGCTCAAATGTTATTCAAGACACTTCTGAAATTCCTTAGTGATTCTCCAAAAATTCCTTCAGAGAAAGAGCGCTAAATAAAAGCAGACATGACATACTTCTGCTGCAGTTCAAATTATAACAGTTATTCACAGCATCAAACTAAGGGTGAGAAATAGTTAAGACTCTTATCTACTCAGTTAAAGTTAAAAGATCAGTTTTAACTGTATTATTATTGGCTAATTTGAGCATGCTTGTAACGGTCATTGCAGCGTCCACTAAGTGGACCTGATTTATTGTCCTTTATTGGTTTTCTGGGACTCTTATTTTGATGCCCTGAGTACTTTGAGCCGGTGAACTGGGATCAGCTGAGGAGTACTCAGGGTGACACGTGTTTCATGTTGATTGGTTGTCTGTGTATACTCCGTGCTGTATTTAAGTTCTGTTTAGTTTCGCATTCCTTGTGGGGTCATTTTAACGTCGTTCATATGTTATGAACATATGTTCATATGTTCATATATATGCTTTCGTGTTTTCTGGTTTTCCGCGTTCCAAGTTTCAGTATCCTGTATCGGCCCCTGTGCCAGGTTTCTGTTCTGTTTTGTTTCTGTTTCTGAATAAACATTCCTAAGCAATGAGATGGCTGCTCCTTGGACTACTACACCATCATGGGTTCACGGGGGCAACCATGACAGAATGACCCGACCTTTCCCACTGGAGGAGTGACCCATGCAACAACCCCAGATAGAGGAGGACCTCTCCGACAGTGCGTTAAGGAGATGGGTGGCGGAGAACCTCCCCGCATGTGTGGGCCATATACTGGCGGAGGAGGGCGACGCAGAGGACCTCCTCGACACTCCTCCATCCTACCAGAAGGGAGAAAGCGTGGCAGGCGCCAGCTCCGGAGAAGCAGCCGGCGCATCTCGGACGGCATGCACCGTGTAACCGCCACCATCAGCCCGGCCAGTGCCTGCGCCCCGCCTACAGCGACCCCAAACCAACCTCACTCAGCCACCTACGCCTGCACCCCGTCCGAAGCCCCCAGTTACCAGTCTAGCCCTAGGTGAAGACACCTTGGATACCGGGTTAACTTGGAGGTATGGTTTCCTGGGGGGTTTAGCAAGGGCGATAGGGGAGACAGAGGGCACCCAGCCACGGGTTATCGCCAGACCCAGTCCAGATAAGGGGTCAGGGTGGGGTGCTGAGGAGAAAACATCTACCCAGAAAGGGGGAAATTCCCCCATGTTTTTTTTTTGGGGGGGGGGGTAGTGGTGTCACCAAGGCCGACAGGGGGGAACCTAGGGTAGAGAGGGACCCCGGAGGCTTATGCGAGGGCAGCCGCGTAAAGCTACACGGGGAGGGCTTTGAGACAGACGGCTCTGCGGTGCTCGAGGCGAGACGCGAAGAGTCCCAGGAGAGAGGGGCAGAGCCTGATGGCTCTGGAGTGCTTGAGGAGAGCCGCGTGACACCCCTCGAAAGGGGGTTTGAGCCAGACGGCTCTGGAGTGCTTGAAGCGAGTCGCGGAGAGCCCCAGGAGAAAGGGGCCGAGCCTGACGGCTCTGGAGTGCTCGAGGAGAGCCGCGTGACACCCCAAGTATTGGGGCTCGAGCGAAGAGGCTCAGGAGTGCTCGAGGCGAGCCGCATTGAGCCCCAGGATAAAGGGGCCAAGAAAGAAAGCTCGCGGGAGCTCGAGAGGAGCTACGACGAGCCCCACAGGGAGGGGTTCGTGCCAGGGAGCTTGGGAGAGCTCGAGGGGAGCTGAGACACGCCCCCTGGAAAAGGAGACGGGCTGGACAGTGCAACGGAGCCCGAGAAGAACCGTAACGAGCCCCACGGAGAGGGGTTCGTGAGGGACAGCCAGGGAGCACTCGGGAAGAGTGCTCAAGCGGCCCGCGGAGAAGGCCTCGCCCGCGGGTATGGATAATAGCCCTCGGACTGGTGGACTGTGGACTATTTCCCAGCCGAAAAATAGTCGGCACCGTCTTTCTATTCTGTTTTGTTTCTGTTTCTGAATAAACATTCCTAAGCAACGACATGGCTGCTCCTTGGACTACTACACCATCATGGGTTCACGGGGGCAACTGTGACAGTGCTGTGCTAATTTATTGAGATATCTACTAAAACTCAAGAGGAGACACATACGATTAATGCAGTTTTTTGCTGTTTACTATTAGAAGCACCCTTTAAAGCAATATCAATATGATTTTTGCTTATACTAATAAACACAGGGCCGATATAATTGTCCAATCAATTCATCAGTTAAGCCTGCAATGTCTGCAGTTCTGCAATTCTGCAGTTTAGGCTTGTGCAAGACTGGCGATTTTACTGTGGAGCCTGGAATGTCCATCTCATTGTGTTACTATTTTCCAGAGATGGAAAATGAGATTGTATGCTGGAGAAGAGGTAAAAATCCTTATCCATTAAGCATTATTTTATGTGTGGGACTTATTTTTCCCATGAGCCTCCATTGACTGCTCACTGCTGTCTATGATGTGCTTTTCCTGTGTCTGCTCCCAGAGAGCTATTTTGGTGTTGCCTGCCCTCCTGTCTGATTTACAACTGTAATGCTTGTTCCATTAACCACATACACCCCTGTCGCTATTTTATCTTTTCATATTCCTCTATGAAGCTCATATATGGTTTCAATATTTGCTTCCAAGATCTCCCACACAATTCCGAGATTTAGTGTAGGGATTATGTTGGATTTCAGGCCAGCACTGTACAGAAAGAACCTCCCGATACAAATTCCTTAATTTTCTGCAGACACATTCTGCTAAAAACCTGCCTTTACTGTAAACAATGCCTCTTATTCCCCTGCCCCAGCCGAGCTGCCTGCTCCTGTCAGGACACACAGACTGTCTCCCCTTTGCACAACCTTTTCGAAAGACAATCTTGACCGTGTTACTTGGACATTTTCCTTCCTTCCTTCATCTGCCTTTTTCTTTATCTTGACCGATGCTGTCACACTAAATCTGTCTTCAGCTCTCTGCCTCTGATGAAAAGGAAAGACAAATGTTTGCTATACAAATGTAAAAGAAATCAGGCAAGTATCAGCCTTTCCATACAATTAGTAAAAGAGGACTAGATTAAAGAGTATCAATACGCTCAAAACCAATGTCAAAAAGAACCCCCCCACCTCAAAAAACAACAACCTTTGGCGTGTGAACAGAAAAAACAGCAAAATGTCAAACCTGTCAAAACGATCTGTTTCAAAGCATATCACTCCCCAAGCAAACGTCTGTTCACATGTGTTTGCATTATGGCTCACGCAGAGCTAATAAAAAAACACATTCGGGAAGAGAATCAATACTTGACAGGCAGGCAGAGCCAGATGCATGAACCATAAAATTATGAAATGCAAAGAACTGTACATTTCTCTGCTGATCTTCCTTTAATTAAAAAATGAAAGTGAAAGCAACAACAGAAAAGTTTGGCGTTACTGAATCAGCATAAAGCAAGTGATACTCCGATCTGTCCATCTGTAATCCTCTTTATATACCTGTGATAAAATTTATTATGCTTTATTATCTGTTTCACAGATGTGTGGACTATAATGCTGTCACCACATAGTCCAGGCCTACAGTGTAGCTGACTGCCTGCTGTCTGTGCTCAGGAATGGGTAAAGTAATGCTTATATAGTGCTCGAATAGAAATATTGATTCTGCATTATGCAGTATGAATGGGCTGACATCTCTGACAGGTGCTGGTGTTGCTTTACAAAAGAAGTTTAATCAGCACAAGTTAAGTTTAAAAACAGGAAAAAAACTGCTTGAGTTCAAACTTTGTTATTGCTTAAGAGTGAAATATGTCTTTGTAGTCGAATGCAGTGAAATGTTAATGCATTGTGCTTCAGGAGCAGGCCTGTGGGGTTGATGCAAACTGATTAAGCTCCAAATTGCACACAGTGTGACTCACAGCTGTTCTTCAGGACCTCTAAACAGGCGTACGAAACCTGCTATTTCAGGGTTTCTAAATGGCCTCCTTTATTACATATAGTAACAGTCAGATACCAACTGTTTTTTTTCTCTGTATGAAATGGCTTTTAAAGTGCTGATTTACTTAAAGCTAAATGATTCCAAGAAGAATTGAAAGACGAGTTTGAGAGTGGATTTTTATTGGACCGTGAGGTGATTCCATCTTTCTGAAAAGGAAAATGAATGCTTTCACAGCAAGCCGTCCCAGATAAGAGTGGCTTGAAATGTAGCCGAGCATTTAGATGGAGCTGAGCAGCTGAGTCGGGGCGCCCTGCCACTGATGATTTGTGGAGAGAACACAAGGGTCAGGCTGGATGAGAGATGGGAATCAAGTGCTTGCAGAGTAAGGCCAGGTGACAAGCATTGAAGAGGCACACCAGAGCACTTGACATTACTGCCCTCCCATATTCTACTCCATTCTGATGGAGATAAAAGATAGATTTCACACTGAAATGTGCTCCACAGGGATTGCTCTGATCTGTCGAACAAGAACCCCAATCTTTCTGGCCACTCGAAGTTCAACATGCTCTGAAAGCACAAATCTGTAGCACACTTAAAGGTTACTAAAGCTCCACTTAACCTTCATATTCCAATCTGTTATTCATACATAAAAGGTGACATATAGAGGTTGTAGCTGCACTGTTATGGAATTTCTCCATTCTAATATAATTCAGCGTCATGATGTTTCATTTCTCAGTTAAATTAAAACAGGATGGAAAAGTCGTGTTTTAAATAAAAAGCAGATACTTAAACATTTATGTCCAAGCACACCTAGAGTGGTTGGTGTCTAGTGAGACAGGCAGGTACACCACACTACATCCGGCAAGTCTCCTTACATAGGAGCCTGCACAAGTGCAAAATCCAAGCCCGAGCAATACCCATGGCTTCAAGAACCGGCCTGACTAGAACTGCTAAATTTTAAACACCAACCCCAAGATGTTCACACACATGAACAGATATTGGTTATAGCAGACATGATTTTACAGAGCTTAACAGCCTGGACTGAACAACTGAACATCCTGCTTGTTTAGACTGAGATTTTACACATCTGTCATACACTCCCGGTGTTTTTTTATCAGCATGAAAGAACAACATCTCCTCTCCAACTGTTAGCCTCCATACGCTAATGTTTTTCTTGCTGCTGCTGCTCAGAGTTCAGCAGAACTTAACAAACCATGACAATTAACAAACAGCCATGACTTTTCAAACTCAGGAGTTTTTCTGTAGCTAACAAGTGTGAAAGAGAAAAAAACAGAAGAGAGGCTGAGAGAGCAAGTTGTGTGTGTGTGTGTGTGTGTGTGTGTGTGTGTGTGTGTGTGTGTGTGTGTATGTGTCCAGAAAAAACAGAGATGCATGAAGCCTACTACATTAAAACCTCACTTATTAGAAAACAAAGCCAAAATGTTAAGCCGCTCTGGATATGTGTGTGCCAAAATCCTGATTGTAAATTCATTCAATGAAGAAACTTGAATTAGATTCATGGAATTAGTATTACAGAGCAATTTCTTTGTGGAAGGTTAAAAGTGCATAACATTAATAAAATGCAGATGTTGTAGCAAAGTAAGCCAGTTATGCCTAAACATTCCCATCTTCAGGAGTATACATGAATCATGAAACATCAATTTAAATTATTTGTCACATCTAAGCACCTGTCTGATACTGATCATTTTTTAGAAACAGTTATCTTTATCTGTCAATAAAAATATGATTCTGTTGTCATAGTACATGTCATTACACTCTCTTGAGCCACAATAGATACATTAGTTCTAGCCTCATTAAGTCTGAAGGATTTGCAATTTTGCGTCATTACGCCTTTTTAAATGACAGCGCACTTAAAAATAGTCTAAATCATCTGGACATAGGTGCAAAATGATTTTTTACTAAAAAGATGTCATAAACTAAAAGTTCTGCTTGGATTCAGATCAATTGGCTGAAAGAAAAAAATGAGAAAACATCTCCAAAAGCCAAGCGTCCTTAATTTCTGATTTATTAAAGCCTTTGAAGCTTTAATTGTCCGGGTATGCATGAGCGAGAGAAAAAAAGCAAGAGGTGTCTGTTGCCTATGGCATCTTTTACTACTTTTCCTGCTGTTTTACATTAGAAAACAGTGTGTGATAGAGCTACAATATCTGGTTTCAAGACCATTCTCCTGAGATCTGATCCCATTGGTGCATGATATCTGATTACATGTTTGATTGTGCAACATCTTTGTTATGATGTTCCAAGCTGACATCAAAGTAGCAGCTTTGTTCCCAAGATAGACCTGCCAGTCTTTCTTCACTTGTCTAAGCATGGAGCAGACTTCCTTTCTGGTGCCGGGCTTCCTTGTTTTGATCTGTGAGAGATGCATGACTCTTTATTTTGATCGGTTCCCACCCAGTGGTCAGTGCCCCACCATTTACTGTGGGCTGTTGAATCACAATTTCAGATTTTAGAGGCCCTGACAAACACTTTGGATCTGTAAGAGTAGTCAGGGCTCCACAGACATGTTATAGCATCATTATCTTTTTCCTGTTCATACTACCAATGCCCATAAAACTTAAGTGAGGAAGCTACTCTTTCTATTGCATGGATGTGATTAAATCACTTTCTTAGTTTTTTCACTCTCAGATTTTGTGTCTGTAGTAGTTAAGTCATATTCAACACCACTATGTCCCGAGTTTGAAAGATTTTAATACGTAATACTAAACAGTAAGAGTGTCCATGTTCACTGTGGATTATACAGGTAATCAGAGTAAGAAGCAAAGATTCTAAAACAGATGAACTAGGGAGCCTTTAAAGGACTGTACATAAAGCAGCCATGTGTTGGGAAAAGGGTATATAAATTAGTATTTGCATCAGGTGATGCTTCATATTGCAAATGAGAACAGTAAGTAAATTTAAAATATGAATTTTCATCATAGCCCTGCAAGGCTGTTTGTCTGCCTTTCACTGTATGAGCACTGGGATGAGCTCCAGCCCCACAGCCCGGTGGGGATAAGCAGCTTAGAAAATGTATAAATGAATGAATGAATTTTCATCACAAAAACTAATTATTGCAAATCGAGCTGGTGTTTGCCAAATGCAGACTTTAGGTTAGTCTGAAAATTGTGACACCATGATACTGTTCATGCTTTTTATTTCAAGAAAGTAGCATGTAAACTTAAACAATAACTGTACTCACTTTAAGCATCATTGTGGAACATTTGTGTTTTACTGGAGTGCTACTGAAATTAGGACTTTCATTTAATTGAAAATGGAAAACAAAACTTTTACTCCTTACCTTTTTTGTAGACTTCTAATGTAGTCGCTATGGAAGCCAGGAGATATTTCTCTTCATCCCACACATTTGCACTAATTGTATTAATTAAAATATTCAACAAAATTCAGAGCAGTTTAAAACGAACTATGTTAACATGTCTTTGTGTGATGCTGGTACTGGCAGTTAATTAATTGAATTAATTGAACAACTATGTTTTACATTTATAATATAAATAAATGTTAAAACACGTACATCAAAGGTTTAAAATATACTATAAAAATATTTAAATGTTGGTATATTTTGATTAATTTGGGCATATTGGGCTCCATGTGTCTACTTGAGTAGGATTTTGACTATCATTTTTTATTTCAATGTACTTCTTCTGCATACTGTAGATTAATATTTGCAAAGAACATATTAATTTCTTTCTGATATGTGGGGGTCGGAACTATGCAGGCCGGAGAATGATATGGGAAACAAATGAAACCTGACTGAAATATTGCACAGTGGATATGTGGACCTGTTCATCTTATTATATGAGCTCATTGTCAGCAGATCTGTAGGTGTAGATAAATGTCATAAGAAGGGAGTTTATACTCACTGCACATTCGTTGTTTGGAGGTAAATGGTTCTCCAAAATGGAATCTTGAATATTGTTCACGAGCTCATTCACAAAAAAGGCTTTTTTTTTTAGCTAGGGCCCTGCAGGCAGGGTTTTATAACCAAGGGTATTAAAAGCGTTAAATGGGAAAAGAAAAGTTATTAGCTTGTGCTACATTCTTTACAACATGCCCTGCGTCTGAAATCCAATTTATTGTTCCACATGCTGGAGCTGCTGGTGGCACAGTCAGACCGTGGCTGCATTGGGTTCAGTGCAGTGTCTTTTAAAAGCCCCAGCTGATGCCCAAGGGCTGCTGAAGATTAGAGATCTACCGTTAGAGCTGTGGCAGCAGTTTATTCTGCATTTTAATCAGAGGCTGTCAGTGTGCCTCGTAAAGCAGCAAGGACAAAGGGGCCATTTTTTCATTTAACGGCTAACACTCTCCATTTTCCCCTTTCTCCGGTTCCCATTATTTTCCTGTAATTTCACGGTAAAGTGTGCACTCCTGTTGCTGCCGAGCGTACGCTCCACTCTGGTCGGAGCTGACAGCAGCTGGAGCACATGTGGCACTTGGCTGACTCAGGGCTGGACACCCGAGATGGATTAGGTGCAAATGTGACTCGTCACGACAGAGGGCTCCGTTTGGAGCGGAAGTGGAGCATCATGAATCAGAAAGGTCTGGGAGGAGACGCGCTGGCTTCAGTCAGCCTGAAGAGATGGGGGAGAGGTGCAGGATTCCCTGGAGTGAAATCACACATCTGTTTAGAGGTTAGATCAGAGGTAAAAGTGCAAAAGACAGAGCAAGACAGGTAATAAAGATTTCACCGGAGTCATTCATACTCTTTAACCCAAGTGAGTGGAGCCCTGAATGCTCAGCAGGAGATCTATAACACAATGAATATTATAATAATAAAGTGTCATTTTCAATGAAAAACATTTTGACAAATTCCAATACACTTGTTTTGTTGAGGGAAACAACCTGTTATTATCAGTATTTAGTAGGGAATGTTGTAATTTCATATTAATATTTTCTAACCCATTTAAAGAAATTTGTGGGGATTATGCTGAAAGTTTTCTTTAATATCACCATTGTGTTTATACATAGAAGAATGGATTGTACTTGATTACCTGAATTTGATTTGAAAAGTTCACACGTGTACGGCCTTGATTTGCCAAGACAAACATATTTCACATTTTGCCCTGTTTTTGTCATAGACTGACATCACTTTCAATTCAGTTTAATTTATTTAGCACTTGTTACAACCATGTTGTCACAAAGCATCTTTACAGCTTTATATCAAACCAAGTATAAAAAAGTCAGACAGACATGACAGAAATATAATAACTGTTCTGCTGTGCTAAAAAAAACTTGGTTTACTCTTTTTTCACTTTGTTTGTGAACTTGGCACCACCAAATGACCAGCACCAATAACAATACACTAGTTTTTCAAGAAAAAACGTGTGGTGTATAATTCCAAACGGCATTTTGCATCTGATTTCAAACACCCTACACACTACTCATTTATGCATCTCACACATCTCTCACAAATGTATCTAGTGAAGCACTGAATTATGTAATTACATTTAAATAATAGAGCATAGTCATTATGATAACTCTAGACTGGCCAAGGTTAGAAAATTAAATTTATATATACTTTTTTCCAATTTGCATGCGTGAGCATTCTGAGCTCCGAATCTGAAAGTTCAGTCCTGGTTTTACTTCATTGACCTACACAGCAGTGAGTGAATGTCACGCTGCCCCTCTGCTACACGGGAAAACAGCAGCATTATTCTTAGCGGTTAATGTTGAGTCATTGTCAGGTCTTGAATCTGCACTGAATCCATTTTACAGATGAAAATGAAATCATCACTCTGATGCACTTTCATTAAACACTAGCAGGAAAAAGATGAAGAGGACGCAAAAATGAATTCATAGAGTAGTAATGGCGATGAAACCATCATTTTTCTTTTAGCCAGATTGACTCAAAAGTGCAACTCATTCGGCTACATTTCCCAGGCTCTGCAGCAGCACTGCGTGAAATTGTATATGCTACAGTGTAAAAATGTACTATTTCAAAACTTGTCATAAAACGCTGTTTTAAAATGTAACACAAAAATGTGCTTATACTCAGTGTGAAAAAGACCATGAGTTTTAGATGGTTTGAGTTACAAGCAGTCCCTCTTTGAGTTACAAGCAGTCCCAGACTACCATAAAAATCCCTCTTTTATCTTGATTATACTCTTTTTATGGTAGTCTTTGACTTATCTATGCATAAACTATTTATACTGCTCTCAGTCTGAATGGCCTGGGGCAGCTGGATGGCCTAGTGGTTTGGGCATTAGCCCTGCCATCAGAAGGCTTCGGAAGGGTGTTAGAATCCCAACTGATAGTGTCACCACTGAGGTACCCTTGAGCAAGGCACGCACACACTGCTCCCTGGGCGCCCCTCGTTGACAGCAGACCACCGCTTAACTTGGTGAAAGGGTTAAATGCAGAAAAAGAATTTCACATTGTGCTGTGATGTGTTCACACGTGTCTATAAGGATTAATAAATTAAAGAAAAAATCTATTCACATGTTCATGATGTAAAGCATTGACTTCAGGTCAGGAACGATTGCTAAATCCACCACTGTTTAATGGCATTCTTAACAATGGCCTTGCTACTTTGCTGCTGTTAGTGCAGACACACATTTTCCTCAGAAATAACTACGCAGCCTACTGTGTAGATACGTACAGTCTCTAAAAGGAAACTGTGAAAAGGGCTGTAACTTGGATGTGATGGATCTGGTTTTGATATATGAAAAATTCAAGGTTACGGACTTCACTTGGCAGTTACATTTCATTTCAGATATAGTTCCAAAGCTAAAGTATAGTTCCAAAGTGACCAGTATTGAGTGAGTTACAGACTGCACTATGTGCTGCTTCTTTGCCCAAATAGTGTTGAGTGACATCAGCCAGACTGTGAATGTCTTTACTCAGAGTTTGTCTGTGTCACCTCTGCGATGACTGAGAAGGGATGGTACAGTCAGAATCTCACTATCAGACGTCCTGAACCACATGTTCAATTGTATCTGTCATCAGATAATAAATGCTCTGACTATCTATTGTGCATAACAGGGAATGGTGGGCAGCTTGGTGATAGAATTCCTCATCACTTTAAACGGAGCTGACACACACACATATATAGACACACTCGAATGGGGGCCAGCAGCCATGTGAGGTAACAATTCACAGGATGTCATTACCCTTTCAAAAAGCACACAAAAGTGCTGAAGATTTCAGCAACATTAACGAAGAACGCTCATAGTTTCCAGCCACGTGTAAATTTGATCATGACTTCTCTGTAAATGTGAGTCCATTTTCAAAGATTAAACATGATTTTACCTCAATTTTTCTGAGTAATTTCGAATATGTGCAGCCAGGAATTGCCTCAAAGTTTTAAAAATAGTGGAGAAAATGTTTTTGCTTGATGGAAAGAACTTCACAACTAGTCAATCATGTGAGCTAGAAAGGATTGGGGAAATGTGGAATTCCAGCAGTCGCCGTCCAAAAGCTTCAAAAGTAAGGTATCACGTCTCAACATCTCCATTTAGTTCCATAACCTCATCTCGTCTGAGAGAGAGGTGGGCTGATCTGAAAGTGAAAGCTCTTCTCATAACAAATCCCTGCAGGAGTGCTACTGCTGAGCGGAGCTGGAACAGTGCTGGAAAGCCACTAGACGCAGCTAATCTGCACACAGAGGCTGTATGCGCCCATACTTGATCTGCATTACTGCTGAGAACATCCAGCCCTTGGGCAGGACCGTGCCGGCAGAGAGCAGAGCATGGCCCACTTAGTAATTGTCCTTATTTTTAAGTGGTTGCTGAATTATGGACCCTCCATTGAGTGCATTTCCCTGTCCACTTGTTGAGATTGCTTAGGCCCATTTTGGGGCTATGTAAATGCCACACCTGTTAAAGCCAGCTAATGGCTTATGGCACATTTGCCATACATTTTGCACTGCCGCAGCAGGTTAAGGGGTGGAGAAGCAATGCACTTCATGTACCCAAACACTCTCAACAAGGCATCATCGCCTACTATGCTGTAGCCATGATAGTGCTTTTCAGAAGGCTGGCTACTTCAATGGTAGAAAATGCTCAACAACAGCATGTTGTTGCTGTATCTGTAAATGAGTTTAATTTTAATCAGTGGTAAACTGAATATTAGAGCTAGGCTCCTACAATATGGGCCATAAATGTCAAAGCTTGGTCAAAATCTGTGTAAAAAATACTACTAACCTCCCATAAGGCCCACGGGATTCAGGTGGAATGGTAACACTTAGCTAACAGCAATTCTCCGCATGAATTCTCCAGCTTCTGGAGCTAACCAAGAAGAGAGCTAGTTTGGCAATGAGTCGGATTAGTACTACAATAGTTCAAATACAGCATGCATGATTTTATTCCAAATCATAACGGACCACTTTGTTTTTTAAGGCTGCATGATATAGACAGAATTCTACACTGCAGTTATATGACTACATGTTGCTGATGTAAAATACAGCATATAAAAACACATTTGTGAATAACAATTTAACAATATACTGTGTAGTAGTGTTGTTTTTGGCAGCCTCTCTTAATTTCAGTTTTAGTCTAGTCTTTGAATTAAGCTGTCATTTTAGTTTTTATTAGTCTTAGTCACATTTTTTTATGTGACTAAAAAGAGAGAGTCACTCTTTTTAGTCTCATCAAGTTTCAGTCGACTAAGTCTGAGCATTTGTCTTATTTTAGTCAGAATTATCCATTACTATTTTCGTCTAGTTTTAGTCAATGAGAACTGATGACATTTTAGTCAAGGACAGTTGTATTTTAGTCTTTTTTTTAGTAATGCAATTCTATTTAACCCACTCCATATAGTATAAGACAAACTCTAAATTTTCTTTTATTCACACCTATTTCACAATTCAAACAGAGAGAGAGAGAGAGAGAGAGAGAGAGAGAGAGAGAGAGAGAGAGAGAGAGAGAGAGAGAAAGAGAGAGAATGAGCGAGAGAGAAAGAGAGAGAACAAGCGAGAGAGAGAGAGAGAGAGAGAAA
>JBBJLR010004689.1:0-14156 GCA_037577145.1 Brachypetersius gabonensis
AGAGAGAGAGAGAGAGAGAGAGAGAGAGATAGAGAGAGATAGAGAGAGAGAGAGAGGCAGAGAGAGGGGAGAGAGAGAGAGAGAGAGAGAGAGAGAGAGAGAGGGGAGAGAGAGAGCAGCACTCTGTGTTTCTGTGTTTCATTATACACATTCAAGGTTTTTGTGCTTCAAGCCCGACTGACCAGCCTATTTTTATCTCAGCAGACCGCAGAACTGAAACACCATCAGCAGTTTAAACTTAAATGATGGCCTTGGATGACAGCAAATTGTTTTTTTTCAAGCTTCCATCCCTTCATCACCAGCTCAGTCCAGTGGTGCAGCCAACAGAAAAATGGAGAGCTTTGCCTCCAGCGAACTGTCAAAAACAGCACCTGCCCTCAGCGAATCCTATATCTGCTGTCATGAGTTGAGGTTCAAGCACCAGATTACGGCAGTATCAGTAACTGTCCTGTTCCCACAGACAGATTCAGCACCGGCCAGGCCAGGTCGTGTCAGGCCTTATGGAAAAGCACAACAGGGCAGAGGGGCAGCCGTTTGGGACCAGCGAGCGTCACCTGAACATCCAGCAGAGAGATGCAGGACACACTTGAGTGGTCCGAAAGATGAAAGGCAGCGACTCGCCAGGATCGCCTTTTTACTTCTTCTTATTGGGATTTTGCGGAGTTCATCCACCTCCTTGATTCCGTGTGATCTGGCCGTGATTGCTGGGCAGCTCTGGGCCACGTCTGGCACTTCAGTCTGTCAGAGGTTCATGTGATGACTTTGAAAGAATGAAATTTGTCAGGGACACAATCTGCCACAGTACTGCGGCAGCAGCAGCCGCGCTTACCTGACGCAACCTAATGCAAACCGTACAACGAGAAAAAAACTGACGGAATCTTCAATGAACACTGCAAACGGTGAACCATGATGAGTTTTGCTTTTTTATGTTTCACTCTTTCGGGTTATGATACTCTTTGCAGGCTGATACACTCAATATACTGCACAGTATTAACAGTCAACACTCGAGATTCCTTCATGTTTCTCGGCTCGGACACACAGCTGTGGAAGAACACTTTTTATATAACTCTTCTTCTTCTTCTACTTCTTTATATTGTTATTATAATGACAATGTCAATTATATTAGTACTTCCACTATTACTATTATTACTACAAATAAATAATAATTTATTATTATTATTATTATTATTATTATTATTGTTGTTGTTGTTGTTGTAGTTATTATCAGGAGTACAAGTAGTGCAAGTAGGGAGTTATGTTATAGTTATAATAATGATTGAATATTTTTATCATTATTGTAATTTATTTTTCCATTGTATCTCATCACCACAACAATGGATTGTTATAAGAATCTCAAATCATGCAACACTAGTATATCAATCATTGAAAATTGGCATATATACAAACACGTGTGTGTGAGTGTGTGTGTGTGTGTGTGTGTGTGTATGTGTGTGCGTGTGTGTGTGTGTGCGTATGTGCGTGTGCGTGTGCGTGTGTGTGTGTGTGTGTGTGAGAGAGAGTGAGAGAGGGAGCAAGAGAGAGAGAAACCTTCTTTAATCTGTTCTTCACACTAGTGGTTCTTTAAAACACCATTATTTAAAAGGTTCCATAAGCAACTCTATGTTCTAATGGAGCCACGATAAGTTGTTCAATGAAAGTATTAAAGCAAACCTCAGAAACGTCTCTCTTTTTAAACCTGCACAAGTGACCTGTTGCTGCCAGAAATGACCCTGTTTCAGGTTTAAAGGTATTGCAGTCAGGACTTGTGTGTTGGTCACAGAGCGGCCGGGAGATCTTTTGTTTACCAGTGCGTCTTCTTAATAAGTAATATCTCCGACTCAAAGCAAGCACCTCGACTGTCTGCTGCACCAACACGGGAGTGATCCGTATCTCGGGAGGCGCTGCATTATTTATCTTCCTCACGTATTTAATTTGTGGATAAACAATGGAATGCGAGATAATTACTGCGCCCACGACACAGCGCTGCAGATGGCGAACGGGCTGCTGTGGAGATCAGTGTTCTGAGGTACAACAAGAGTCTGACATCAGTCATTACACTTTAACAAACACAACTTCTGCAAGTCGTGCTTCTTAGGGATTCAGCGTCAATAAGCAGCCCTGTGATGCTGCAGCAGTGACAGATTGATCAATAGCTATTTGAATTACTATTGAGAAATAACAGGTCTGCTTAGATGTTTATCTAATCTGCCCCATCCCACCTGGCAATCCTATACAACAACTGGACTCAACTTACACCATATGGACAAAAGTATTGGGACACACCTCTTAATTGAATTCAGATGGCCCTTACATCCATTGAAGCGCAATGTTAATGCTTCATCATAATCAAGACATTTTGGACAACGCCATACTTCCAACTTTGTGGACCCAGTTTGGGGAAAAAGCACAGTGAGCCAGCGAACAAAGCGAGCTCCATAAAGACATGGTTGGATTAGTTCAGTGTGGAAGAACTTGACCGGTCCGCACCCAGCACTGACCTCAACCCCATTCAATTTATGTATGCATATATGTTTGTTTTTTGAAGTTAAGAAAGCAAGAAAAGAAGTAAAAAATCTGCATATATATATGTGTGTAGTACTAAGCCATAAGAAACTCATTAAAATATTTTACCAGAGTAATCCAGCAAACATCCTTTAAATATTTTACATATATACATATATATCTATTTGTCTGCTTAATTTATTCCAACATGTTAAATTCATTACAAACAGTAACTGTGCATTTAAATGTCAGAAAGTGTGCTCTCAGTGTAGGATGTGTGATTATGTCTTTTTAATAGGGCTGCCAAAGGATTTGCATACAGCTATATGTGCGCCTGGAACTGTGCCATCCCATAATTGTCTATCAAAGGCTTCCCGTTCACATCGCGTACACAACATCCTTGTGTCCGGTGAGTTTTTCCTACGGCCTTGCTGTAACCTCTGTGAGCTCACTGTGAACTGAAGCTGAAGGAGAAAGGTCACATCACCTCAGGACTGCATTACTGACCTTTAATGTGTCTTGATTTTTCAGGCTAGCTTTTTAGTGGGTCAGTTACAACATCTATCTGTTACTGGAACATATACGACGTGGTCCACAAAAGAGAATCCAAATCCATTTCTTTGTTGTTTTTTCAGGGTGAGTCCAAAAGCCTGCTTATATCCTCCCTCAACCTCTGACCAGGCAGGACTGGACGCGGCTGCTCGAAGGCTGAGAGCCGCTGCTAGAATGAGCTTTGAAATCGACCACCTCTGCCCCTCTGCCCACAGCCCTTGAGCTACTCTCCAGCCTCGCCCGCCCCTGTCCTCCTGGCTGCTGTCCAAACCCTCAGAATACACCCTGCCTCTCCGATCTCACCCTGATGGCGGAATCAGAGAGCTGTGGAGAGAGGTGGAGTGAGTAACTTTGATCTTTAGGCCTCCCGAGTCTAATCCCCAAGATCAAGGACCCCGTTTGTCTCCAAATTTGCCAAGACTAGTGCAAGGGCCATAGAGAGAGGGCAAACACACCAAAACCACTTTCATCCTCCTTTCAGCGCTGTCTGATCGACTGAAGCCTAGTGGACACCACACAATTTCCAAACCTCACAGCACTTCTCAAGCATACACAGCACGATGTGTGGTGCTTTGATTTCGCAGTGTTTCACCTGGACTAAATAAGGGTCCCTGCTGGGCTCTGGAATTAGTGAAGGAAAGATCCCAATGACAAATATTCAAAATCAAGCACACAGTGACATTTCTTTCCATAAAATAACCAAGACCACCAACATCACTGTAATTATTCAAAGTCAAAAGTCAAAATAAAAGTGAACTTTACTGTCACTTTACATGTATATGTAAGAGAGATGGCAACATGGCAACCGATTTTGCAAAGTATAAAAGGACAGAGTACACATATACAAATAAACTATAAACACATTTTTTTTAATTGTGCTGTTGTAGCAGTAGTCAGGTGGAAATGAACAATGCTGGAATGTAAAAATTATTGTAGTATCTCCTGAATGGCGCTACTGTCTGCGTCAAAGACAGCATAATAGGTACTTTCTTGAGGGGGATGGATGGTTGAGGTTAGGGGAAGAATGGTCCACGTCTTCCTCTCATCATTAAACACAAAGCTAGACACTGTGGGCATGTGTTAGCTGCTGGAACAGAGTTGGCAGTTAGTGTTCTCCTCCGAGGGTGTTGAGTCCTATGATGTTGCATTAAAAGCACTTTGAAAAATCATAGCATGAGTGAAAGCATTAGGTGTTAGTTTGTAAGAAAATATCTGTCATATGAGAACATTCAATTGCCTCAAGAATAACATTAAAGTAAACATATTGCTAATTTCAGGGAGGCTGAATTGCCAGAGAACTGCCAGATGCTTGCAAATATTTAATAAATTTCTTAAACACATATTTAAAGCCAAATTGGACTTCTGTCATTTTGTTTATTTATGATCATCAAGTGCACATTATTCTGTGCATTTGTTAGATACCATATGTCATATAAAATTCAATTTCAATTCAATTCAGTTTTATTTATATAGCACCTTTAACAACGGTCATTGTCACAAAGCAGCTTCACAAAATGAAATAAATTGTGTGTATGAATGTGTGTGAATGAAATGCCTCTGATGAGCAAGCCAAGGGTGACAGCGACAGTGGCAAGGAAAAACTCCCTAAGACTCCCATAAAACTGCTGACTGCTGACATACTAGGAGCAAGAGCAGACTTTCACTTTTTGATGGAAATTTTCGACCTGCAAATGGGCCTTTCATTAAATATGACAAATATTCAAGGAGATGCACCTGTTGTAGATTAAATTCAGGCACATATTCACAGTCAGTGACGTATCCAGAACTTCTTGAAGGCCTAGAGGGACAATTCCCCTTATGTTGATTCCCATGTATCATCCTTTGGGAATCAATTCCACTGTCGGTTTCTAATACGATACAACAGTTCCCGAAGAAGTAGCCAATGGGAAACCTTGCTTAGCTACATCTACCCAGACCTTTCAAACAAGGTGAATAATGTCTGGGTGCCTTGGCTTTCAGCTAAGGAATATCACTCACATGACAAGCAGTTCTGATGTGCATAAGCAGTGATTTGGGTCTGATCTGGAAGGGGGTTTCCAACTGAAAATTGTCTGAGGCTAACATCATTTTGTAAAAACTTGGGCTAAGTCATCATTCCACTTGCTGACAAGGTTTACAGAGGGAAAGTCACTCTGCCTCAGAGGTTCAGAGCTGTAGGCCTGACAGATTTCTTCTGTCTCCACACATGCACAGTTTCAGCGCAAGTGCCTGAGGTCCAACGTCTTCTGTGTTTCATCATCAAAACGGCTTTTCTTAAGGCGAGAGAAGAGAGTCGCGTGGAACCAGTGCCGCTAATGATGGGGACCGGATCCCCCCCTGCGACTTGTTAACTTTCTCGAGTTTTTTTGCGATTTATTTACCCGTTCCCACTGGGCCCCGTTTGGGGAGAACTCTCCCACGGATTACCATGGAAACAAACTTTAAGATCCATCCCAGCGGATCTCCTCGATTGATGCGATGAATAATGAATATGCTGATTTTTTTCCTGAGACTTTGCTGCCTTGTCTGTCTGGGTCAGCTCAGGAAGAGAGAATGTCTGAAGAGATTAAATATGAAATGCACAGAATGCTAATTGGATGCGAAGTACGTACTCCCGTGAGACCAAGATGCTGCAAAGTTTCAAATGTATAATGACATGTAAACAGCTTTAAAAGGTCAAGTTAAAGCAATGATACACCTCTAACAAGGAGCGATGGACTGAACTTCAGGCGTGGATTGGACAGAGGTACTGAGTACAAGCTAAAAAAAGAAGAGATGAAATTTTTTTATTTTATTATTTTGCGACAATGGGTGACCGTTAAAGTAGGGATCACCTTGTCCCAGGCATCGTGCACAATGCGTGAAGACATATAATGGCGATTTTCAGCCCATGCTAGATGAAAACTCTTCTCTCTCTCAGCCCAAGCCCCTGGGCATGATGAAGGACTGAGCAGAGGAGGTTAATTGGGCCATCTGTGTGTTCCCACGCACAAAACGTGGAGGGAAATGTTACAATGGTTTTAGTTCAGTCTACAGTGTCCTTGGCCCAAAGATACTGAATGATATTTACAAATCAGTGAAGATATACTGGCAAGGGCATCCAGTACATACTCCCTCTCGTACTTCTGCCCTTGTACTATGGACATAAAGGGCATTTCTTTCAGTCTGTAACACGTGTAACGCAAGGCAGCAGCAGCTGTATTGACAGGTCTATTGAGCCCATTGGCTGCAGCTTGATTTAGCAGGGCTCTCATCAGCCACCCTTGTGTGTGCAATCAGCAGGGCCCAAATGTGGGCATTCACTGGCCCCGGAGAAAGCCTCCTGCAGCTCGTGCCTCAACATGAGCTCATGAAACTTTAATGGTCAGTCGCCCTCAGACAAAGCAGTGCAGATGTCAATTATTCCTCATTCAAGACCGAACTATGTCTGCAGCCGTTCGCGCCCCGTTAGGCACCAGCCTCATAAAATGTCCTCCTGTCAGCCCATGTGTTCAGTACGGCACCTTTTACTCTGTCTGTAAAAAAGCGGTGGACCTTTGATCAGATAAGACTTAAACACTGGTGGAAGAATTTCTTTCATGCAGAAATGACTGCTG
Source organism: Brachypetersius gabonensis (assembly GCA_037577145.1). NCBI lineage: Eukaryota > Metazoa > Chordata > Actinopteri > Characiformes > Alestidae > Brachypetersius > Brachypetersius gabonensis. The sequence goes on from JBBJLR010004689.1 coordinate 6,651, forward strand.
GAATATGTTTAGTGTGTACAGTGTGTGTACAGATCTGTCACTATGTGACATTTCTCAGCTGAAAACACCTTACTACTAATGTAAGTCTTATGTTTCAACTAATTTTTACTATGCTTGACACTGAATTGTCACCATTTTTGAGTGTCCTGGTTTAGTCTATGAATGGACACAAATAATAGATTAATGAGTAATGGATAGGTCATCTGTTGAATTAAGATGAACTTAAGTAATAATTTGAGACATTTTATAAGAGTAAAGTAAAACAAAACAAAGCAAAGCATCTGAAAACAGGACAGAGATTGATAACATGGATGGATCAGAGCTGAACTGAGATAAACAAGATGTACTAAAACAGAACCGTGTAAGATTGGGATATGTAGGGGAAAATGAACAGGACAGTGTTAAACAAAGCTAAACAGACTAACTAGCATGGAGTGGGGTTAATAAGAACAGAACAGGACAGACCAGGAATCAGAACAATCATCCAGGAACCATAGCAAGACCAAAAAGGGCAAAACAAGAAATCCAGAACAAATCAGAGAGCAAAAAATGAGCAGAGAAACACAGGGGCAAAACACATAGAACCGAAAAACAGACTGAAAGAAAGGGGTGCTCAATAAACGGGATAAACAGGGCACAACTGGGCAAGACAGGGTTACCAACAAACAGGTGAAAACACTAAAGAAGAGGCCGACTGGGACGAATTTATACACCAAAATTAAGGTACATGGCACAACAGCATAGCCAAAAAACGGGAAGAAACAAGAAAAATATTACAATAAAAAATATGCTATAAACCTTACAAACCAGTGTTTTCTGCAATACTTAAAAGAGTGATTGTAAACTGTGCAAAATTACAAACTTTGCCAGCCGGGAATGACATGCTTGTTTGCAAAATGGTTGATTTATATTTGCTTGTTTTAGATCAGCCTCATAAAAGCACTGGGAACTTTCTAAAAAGATTATTTCAGCAAGCAGTGAACATCAGGGAATTGATGTAACTTTGTGAACGGTTTCTGAGCTAAATGTTTGTAGGCATCCCTACTAACTAACTATCAATTCAGTATGCTATAGGAGTGTAAAGCCCCAAGCATTGGCTATGGAGCCATGCGACTGTGTTCTAGCTTTCGGAGAGCTGGAGAGGGGATTATGATCCCTATTAATAGCCTTGATGTCAGAGGAGATGCTGCGTAAGCAGGTGTCAACAAACTTTTGTACACATAAGGTAAAGCATAGCAGGCATAACAAGCACAAAGTACATTTTCAATCTCTTTTATTCCTTGAAATGTAGTCGACTTTATTCTCCTCTGTTGGTTCGGCACCTGCACTGATATGCGGTTGCTCACACCTCCCACTTTGGAGCTTCAGCATTTTATTTTTAGACTAAAAGGATTCCAAAAAGAGAAGAATAGTGCATAATGAACTTCAGTCTATGCTAATAGCTGCTGCGTGCACTAAGAAGCCTATGCACGGGAGCAGGAGCATGCATGCTACTGGAAAAGGAAAGACTCTTTGTGACACTGCCTTAAATGCAATATTTCCATACAAACTGACCCATGGTAATGTTGTGCAATGAAGCATGATAATAATCAAATTATTGGAGATATTACAGGAAGATAATTAGCTTTAAATAGCCCTGGATCCATCTGAATGACCAAGACTTCTGCTTCTTTCTCGGGTGCACAGGATTAGCCGATGGGGATTAAAAACAGTTACACAATCTGCTCAGAAGCACGGCCTTCCGTGATTAGACTAGCAGAATGGAAACTTCTTCATCTGAGACACACACCCTCCTAATAATAATTACCTCACAGTGAATAGACTTGTCATTCCACTAAAGAACAACTATAGCAACCAGTGCTGTATTAACTAACCCATAACGTAGATGTTCCTCTAAATGCAATGGACATCATATTTAAACAGTTTAGCCAATAATGTAACAAGCTGTATCAATATGTAACCTTGTTATGGTTTACATTTATTGGTGTGTATAGCAGTTATTACTGTTTTTAACTAGTAATTTTAGCAAACAATGCAATTACTTTACTACAGTTTTTAATTATACTGTTGTCCAACATTATACTCAGCTTATTAAAAAAAAAGCTTTGTTACAAATCATGTACCATGACAGTCCTAATTCATTTCTGCATGCTTATTTTCTAAACCCTCTTTATACTTTAGAATTAAATGGGCTGTTTTGTTACTGGGCCTTTCAGACCAAGGTATTTAAATATTTATGTCTGTTCTGATTGGGGTGGTGTTAAACTGCTATAGGTTACATAGATGAAACAATTTTAATGTTTTAGTTAAATAACAGCAGTGAATTTAAAGTGGATTGTATGCACTGTGAATTGTACAGTTTCATATTTTTTCTTCAATGAAACCAAGGAGAAACTGGGTCTCTCTCAAATGGACTCTCTAACACTGATGAAACTGGATATTTGTGTTCCATTTTTGAAGGGCTATTTTATTACTTTGGTGCAATCTGAGAGAACAGCAATTAAGAGACAGTGAAGCCTTTTATTTTACTCGCAACCAAGCTGACAAAGTTCTTATCTGGCCTGTAAGATGTGCTACAGCGCATTCGCTCGCCGCTCCTCAATGCTCAGTTCTCAGGAGCCACCGTCGGACACTGAGCCCACTCCACAGGACCGGGAAAAAAGCTCTGAAAGCTCTGACAGCCCTGTTCTCCGTGACCAGTTTGGAGATGGGATAAACCTCCACCCATAATAACAGCGGGTGGCTAATCCACTTTGCTTGGCAGGCACGATCCCATGTAAGGCCCAATCTTCTTGTTCCAGAGAGAAGGAGAGAGAAAGGGAGAGAGATAAATAGAGAGAGGGGGAAGAGAGGGAGCGAGAGAGACAGAGGAAGAGAGAAAACAGGGAGAGAGGGACAGAGAGAGATAGTGAGAGCGAGAGGGGGGACAGAGAGAGAGGGGGGGGGGGGGCTCCCAAAACACAGACAGGCTTATCAGTACACCCTTGAAGGAGAAGCCACAACAGACTAAGAGAATTTAGAATTCCTCAGTGTTTCTAAAAAACAGCCTCTTTAGGAGTATGGACTTCAACCTCACTCTTATGTGATCAAGGAGATTTTTATCATTAACTGATAGAGTATTCTTTAGCCTAACATTGCATTTTGAATGTTTGTTGTGGTCTGACATAATACAGCATTTGATACATTACTACATTAACATTTACCACGAGTTTTAATACAAAAAGGCCTGTGGGGCTTGGTAACATGACGTCATGATGCAGTGACCGAGTGGCACGGTTAGTCAGTCTCGACCGGTTCTGACTCAAATCCTCTTTCTGACCTTGATTTTCTCTGATCTGTGGTGCAAAGACTCATTAAATACTCTGTGCATCCACATGGCTACCAGATTAGAGCTTGGGGCAAAATCAAGGAAAACAGAAAGCAAATAAGGTTTTGGTGAACTGGCAAAACATTGCATGGGGAGCAGTGCAGAAACATTGAACTCTAAGCTAATTTTTCATTTTGCTCAAATACATTTCATGAAGTCATATGAATGGATCAAGTTTGTGCAGTGTTTACCAGCTGAAAGGAATCAGATACATCTGTAGTGTGATGTGACTTTGCTAGTAATACTTAAAGAGTCTTAAAGGGTTTGTAGGTAAACCTCAGGCCTTATGTGATTATTTTTCTAGTTTAGTGTAGTGTGGTACAGTAGTAGTGTCAGTAGATTGCTAAGTAGTTAGGCTAGTAATGTTTGCTAAAAGGCAGTCAGTGAAATATACTGATATATACTTGAGTGATATCTGTTAATAACAATTAAAAATGTAAATAATTGAGTGAAATATGACAGTAGCATTAACAGTGACTTAAATTTTCCAGTGGATGAGGAAGATAACTATTTGTAAATTGTACATGGTTCAAAATGACTGAAATTATTCAAAAGAGTACATCAGCTAGAGAAAAATGCTCAGAAATGTAATAGTAGGAGCATTGGTCAGATCATAAACTATACAGATAATTAGTCCATTCTTTGTTTGGGAGTTTGTACCTATACAAATATGGCCAATTTGAGCTAAAGGATTAGTAAATTACTGATCGTTCCAATAAAATGTACTAAAACTGAATCAGCTATCATTCAAGCATGCTAGCACACTCGCTATTCTAATTACAGACCACAAACTGTTTTCAAGTTTTGTTCCTTCTTACCTTCAAACACAGATTTCCTGAAGGTTCAGACCAAGGTTTGCACCCCTGAGACTCCAGACTTGACTCGCGAACACTTACTAAAGGCATTAGGCTAACTTATAAACTGTTTTAAATCAAGGACACCATACGTAAACTGTGAATCAAATGATATTTTGACCAAGTACACATGCTTGCTTACCTCTACTCTTTAGCACAACTAACAGTAACACCAATCCAGAAACAGTTTCTTTATTCACAAGTTACTTCTTTGTCACCTTTCACCTTCTTCTTGAAATCCACACGCCGTCTCTCGAGTCAAGAAACACAGACCGGCTGGTGCCCGGCCAAGCCGAGTCCCCGCAGACCAGGGGGGCACAAAAAACAGCTCTGTCAAACTCAGTTAGCTGCCATGGCGGCGGCGGGAGCAGCCTTCTCCCATAGCAACAGCAGAGCTTTCTGCATCAAGCTGCGTCTCAGTCGCCCCAGTGGCGCAAAGGTAAACAGCCTCCCGAACAGAGGCTTCAGACTGTTTGATTACACAGCCAGCGCGAGGCACAGAGCAGGACAGCTCGCGGGGAGGGGGAGAGGGGGGACTCTCTTCATTAACCGGAGGTAATTGCATTGGAGCAACACAGCTCACTTGTGTGGGGACATCTCCACGCATCTCAAACACCTCTCTTGCCCCCGGGTCACGGGCTGGAAGTGACGGGCCCAGATAGGGGCTTCAAGTTTCTCTTTTGCGCCAAGGGTACTGGGAGAAAAACACGCGTGTCACATCTATGTGATGGAGGGCATACAAATACATCCAACTAACTCTGTGATGTGTCTGTGATGTAAACATCATTATACAGCCGACCTTGACCGAGCGGTCTACTCAGAATATCGAATACCACATGATCCCAGAATGAACTTCCGATATAAGGCTTAGTCGGATTCTCCTGGCACATAACACAACATAATGGAGCTTATTAGGGTCGTCCTACCACTGCTGCTAAAAATGAGCTCCAAAGTAGTAAGCTGATGTCTGTGCATTATTTGTTCTACTCATAAATTAACCAACATGTGATTTACATTTTCCATTCTTCCTTTTGAAATTTTATTTGACTGATTTTTAGTCTGGCTGTGCAGAAAAAAACAACACAGCACTGACTTCACAGAATTACTTTGATATGGTGTGCATATATATATATATATATATATATATATATATATTAATTAATTATTAATAAATTAGATATAAATGCATCAAAGGAAACACTAAAAAAGTGGACATTTTCAGACAAAGTCAACCTATTGAATATTTATCATTGTCTAAACTGGCCGTAATGGTGCAGCTTATCTAATATTGTTCAATATAGTAGGATACATAAGTACATTTGCCACAACAAGGACCATTTACATTTACACTTTGCAAGCGCTGAGATCAGTATTATGATAATAATGCACAATAATATATTGTGCAGCCCTGTACTAGTTATTAAGCTATTACTATTATGCAATTATTCAGCTTCATATACTACTATATAACTAATGTTTTCCTGACTAGAGTTTTCAGTAGTGGGCTATACACAGTCCATCAACAGTCCAAACTCATCTGCATGAACAAACTCCTTTGCCTTAAATTTCAATATTAATAACGTTTTTTTCTTATTACCGCTATGTTAGCTATATTATTAGAGACAGTGACAAGTGATGTCCACTGGCAAAGATCTCCGCTAGTGCTGTCATCTACTGGCACTGCCATCTCAATCATTAAACAATTTTAAAGTCCCTTATTATTATTGCTGCCTCTCATTTGAGCATGAGCTGTTTTTCATCTTCACTGTCATTTTCTTCTGGTTGGTTTGGTCTTTCCCTGCCCCTTGTTAGACAGACGCTTGTTTTGGCCAGTGGAGTTTGAAGCTACAGCTAGATGATTATTTTTAATTAAACCACAGCAAACAGTTTCACATGTCTTTTTTTTTATAACTGACCTGAGCTTTAGAGTCTTGAAGTCCGTTTATGAGTCTGCTGTGTCTTTTGCTCTACAAGATTGAGGTCACGGTCTCTGTCTTCGACACACATTTTGAAGGCAGCTTTACCGCCCTCTCTCTCTCTCTCTCTCTCTCTCTCTCTCTCTCTCTCTCTCTCTCTCTCTCTCTCTTTCTCCACGTATAACAGAGGAGACTCGACCACAAAAATTAATTTTTCTAAAACAATCAATTCTTGGCCCCTGACCAACCGATCAAACATCTGGATAATGTTTTAACTATTGCAACCATACCAATATTTCAAACAATTGGAGAAGAGGCACCAAATTCCCAAAAAAATAAAACTTAAGAAGAACTGACACTGATGGCACTGGAGGGGTTTACCACCAACAGATACTTCCTAAATGAATTTGTGATTATAAATGTTCACCTGGGTGGAGATCTGGTGACTGTGAAGGCCACAGTCTATAATTTACATAATTTTCTTACTTATCAAACCATTCAGTGACCTCTCGTGGCCTGTAATTGTTGGCATTGTCAAGCTAGAAGAGACCAATCCCATCAGGGTAGAAGTGTTCCATCATATGATAAAAGTGGCCAATCTCTCTGATAAAAGTGGTCAATCTAACTTTGACTTTTCACAGTGACCTCTCTGAGGGAACAAGTGGACTGCAGTTATGTCTGCAAATGCAGTCAAAGTACCACCTCACTGTAGGGGTCTAGCATTCAGGCCTGTTCCAGTTCTACACTATAGTGAAAGATGGCTAATTATGTAACTGTTTTCCACACCTCTGTCGACCACTGCCTGCTTTCAGCTCTGAAATGTGCATTTATCTTTGTAATGAGGGGTTTATTTTACCACAACCCCACTATAATGTCTGTCTCTGCGTAGTCATGGATGGGCTGTTCTTGCTGGAACACTCTGATATTCCCAGGAACTTCGGTTATTCTCTCCTTATTGCATTTTTGCATGAAGATTGCACTTAGGAATGTGTGCTTTCCACCACAATTTTGTTTAAAATGGGCACTTGGGTCACTGTTTGTGTTCAGAAATTGACCAGTGCTCAGCTTTGGAAGTCCCCCAATAATGAAAATTCCTTCAAAGGTCACTTAGATCCTTTCCTCTTGTTTTCTTGATCCAAAATTGAGGTTGATTGGACCTTTTTTTGACATGCCACAGAGCATGTTAGGATATTTTTCCATTATCGTTCAGAATGTGATCTGTGCTGGAAGTGCCACAAATTATAAATTGTCATACGGCAAAAAAATAAATAAATAAATATATATATATATATATATACACTGCTCACAAAAATTAAAGGAACACTTCAAAGAAACACATTAGATACATCAGATCTCAATATGAAGTTGG
>JBBJLR010004729.1:0-14155 GCA_037577145.1 Brachypetersius gabonensis
TATAAATAAATAAACACATTCCATTTTACAATTTGGCCCCAAGACAAAAATCCTGTTTTGGTAAAATTTCCACCACACACACACAACAATGTCAATGTCACTACTGTGCTGGAACAGTCCAACCTCATCATCATCATGTATGTATATATACATGTATGTGTATGATGTGTTACACATATTTATATTTTATGTTTGTGTGTTTAAATTACATGTTATACAGTACTGTACCGGAAAATGTTCTGGTAAGTGCCTGCAGGGTGGAGCTACAGGGACGCAACAGTGACGGTCGCATCTCTGACAGTGACTGAAACTGGAAGTGCATGTGTAATGGTTTCTGCTTTAATCTCCCTTGCAGTGAACGCATCTGTCAGGTGCCTGAAGTTCTCAGTTTTCCCATGGCTGACCTTGACTACAACTGATAGACACATTTTATCATCAAATGAAAGGTGGATTTCTTTTCAGCTAATCAAATTTCTCACAGTAACCATCCATCATGAATCACTTCACACTTATTGCAAAGGGTGGATCAATGCTGTATCAATACTAATCAGTACTTCTATTTGTGACATGAATTGATCATAAAAATAATAAATAGTGTTCTCTGTGTATCTGTAATTTTAGTGTATTTATTTTGGTCACATCTGATGTGTAATTCATGCTTTATAATAGGCCTGTTATAAGGTTGTTTTTATTTTACATCCATAATTTCTTGAAACATTATTTTGTAATAAACAGTTTAACAATAAGTCAGCCAACAGGGATCGGGATCGGGATCGGGATCCCAGAATCAGTTTCTTCCATTCCAACCATGGGCAAGACCAAACAGCATCAAACGACGTCAGGGACGAGACTGTAGCCTGCATGAGGCTGGAATGGGTTACAAGACTATCAAGAAGTTTGGTGAGAAAGTGACTGTTCGTGCGATTATTCGGAAATGGAAGAAATATAAAATGGCCATCAGTTGCCCTCAGTGTGGAGCTGAGGGGTGAGGACGATCATGAGAAACGTGAGGGATCGGCCCAGAACTACACGGGAGGAGCTTGTTACTGATCTGAAGGCCGTTGGGACCACAGTCACTAAGAACACCATTTGTAACTCACTACATCATAATAGACTGAAATCTTGCAGCGTCCGCCAGGTCCCCTGATCAAGAAGGCACACGTACAGGCAATCTTAAACTGCCAGTGAACATCTAAATGATTCAGAGAAGACTTGGGAGAAAGTGCTCTGGTCAGATGAGATTCTTCAAGCTCTTTGACATAAACTCAATGCTCAGAAATGCTGAGTATGACCTGAAGAACACCATCCCCTCAGTCAAGCATAGAGGTGGAAACGTGCTTGTGGATGTTTTTTTTTCTTCTAAGGCTACAGGATTACTTCACCGCATTGAGGGGCTAATTTATGGGCCATGTACCATAAAATCCTGGATGAGAACTTCTGTCCCTCAGCCAGAACACAACAGTGACCCAAAACATACTGCCAAGGTAGCAAAGGAGTGGCTTAAGAAGAAGCACTTTAAGGTCCTGGAGTGGCCTAGTCAGTCTCCAGACCTCAATCCTATAGTTGCCAAGCAGCAGACAAGAACCCTAAAGGATTTGAAGAGTTTCTGTGAAGAGGAGTGGCCAAAAATCCCTCCTGACGTGTGCAAAACTGGTGACTACTACAAGAAATGTCACTGCTGTGCCAACAAGGGTTTCTCTACCCAGTATTAAGTCATGATTTACTTGGGTATCAAATACTTATTTCACTCAGTGAAATGAAATCAATGTATAACTTTTATGTAATAATGTTTTTCTTTGGTTGATATTCTGTCAGCAAACTTACAAATTCAGCAGGGGATCAAATAATTATTTCTCCAACTATATTATGATGTAATGTGATCCGGGTAATTGCGATAATGATAATTATTGTCATATTGCCCACTATATTTTTTCATTTAGATCACTGTTTTGTGTGAAATGCTGGACAAAGATCATGTGTACTTATAGTTTTTTATTATTATTATTTCTGGGTGTTTTTTGGTTCATTCCTACTTTTCAAACATTGAAAAGAAAAAAAAAAATACAGTGACTTATAATTATAATTATACGAAAATTATAATTTTTTTATTTTTTTGCCTTAATCACCTGCCTCTAATGTGCTGCATAAACTCTCCCTTGTTTATTTCTTTAATATGCAGTTCCTTAAGAAGCGACAGTCCTGATTTAGTGCGGACCACCTGTGAGCTCCTGCGTGACGTGATCATGCAGGACTTTCCGGCAGAAATATTCCTCCAGCGGCCGAGCATAGTGCAGGTAAGACGTGCTTCTCGTCCTCATACTGCCTAAGTGGACGCAAACTGTCTCGACGAGATCAATCTGGCGAGCTCTATTGAATCAGCTTGTCTCATTAACATAGCGTCTTTGCCACCTGGGGCCTGTGAATTTAAGAGTTAGTACAAATTACATTTACTTGGGTATTAGGTGGCCTTTTATTTAGTATCTAATCTAATTTGTGTCTATTGTTTCTCTTAGAACGGAATTGGCCATATTATTCTTCTGGGTGGTTTGGATATCCATCTGTGCTAGATTATTAAACCGGCCCTACGTGGTGCCCAGCATGTTAACCACAAGCTTTTGCTCATCCACTGCTTCTGGTTTCCTAATTTTCTCTGTTTGCTTCCAGAATCTTCTGTTGCTGCTGAATGTGAGCAGCGAAAGTGACTCCAGCTCACTGGCGCCCCGGGCGTTGGCCTGCCTGCAGCAGCTCTGCAGGAACCTGAGGAGCCGGCTGCGTTTCCACAGAGATCCCAGCTTCTGCTCAACCAAGCATGGTACACCCCCCACCCCACAACACACACACACACAAACCCCCCGCAGCCCAAAGAGAGCACATCCACAGCTCAGCAAACATCTCAACTCCATAACTACCTCCTCTGACTTGAGAGTGTACATTTCTTAGCTTTAGCGTCAATTATGCAACGTACAGTGACAGCCAAACGTATCCAGACAGCCGCTCTCAGGTGTTTAGCCGCACCCATTGTGTTCAGTTGCACAAACGGCTTGTATAAACTTCATAGAACATCCTTGGCCAACGGAGCAGCTGCACATGCCTGAGGTCTCCATTCACAATTCTGAGCAGTGGAGCAGTGAGGTCCATCCAATACCTTTGAGAAGTAGTTTGAGTGTCCAGGAATCCTCTTCCAACATCATTACCTGTTCTCTCGAGGTTGAATGCAATCAAATCCTCACTTCCGTGTTCCAGCATCAGTACCTGACTGTAGTAATGCTATCATACAATGAAATCCTCACAGCAATGTTTCCTACATTAGTGCCTGACCTCACTAATGCTCTCATACAATCAAATCCTTGTAGCAATGTTCCAACATCACTACCCATCCTCACTAATGCTGTGGTTAAATGCAGTCAAATCCTCACAGCAATGTTCAGACTTTTAGACAGAAGCCTTTCCACGAGAGTCGCAAGTGGTGTTACAAGGTACCACGATACCACCTCTTCGTTTCTGACTGGTACCGATCCTGCAGCCTTGAGTGTCTGATACCTAATACAAGCCCAATATCACCCTATTCTCTCTTTAACAACCAATCTGTTAATAACACATCCGTCTGAATCTGAAACACTCCCTTTCTCCTCTAGGGGACGCTGTGCAAATTATAAACTCCAGTTTCTACACCCATATAGTCCCAGTGTATCCATTCTGCAGGAAGCCGTTTGGGACGCAGCCCTGCAGCTTGTCTGTTTTACTTTTCTCCTTGTTTGCGTGTTTCCTTACAGAGCGTCCATCAGAGTTTAGTCTTTGCTGTTTCAGTGTTTACAGGATCGTTCAGGATTTTTCCAATATCAGATCCAGTGATTTTGGCCCTAATCGGACCGATATTGATCATTTCAAAGGGTGGATGAACTCCTATTTTTAGTAATAATTAATACTTTTAGAAGATATTGAAGAATCCCACTTCTAGGAAGGTGCACTTCTGCACATATAGGTGCTTATCGAGAAGTAATCCAGACACTTAAAGCCCCAGTTAACCTTTAGAAAGTGTAAAGTAATTAGAGAGTATTACATTTACGAGTGATTTATAGGTTTGCAGCAGTCAGTGTATTGACACTGATGTGAAAGACCCCAGTATGGGTTTTTTAGTGACACCTGCAGGGCATAATTTGTTCTAGATCCAGATTTGTCTTCTCCCAGATTGGATCTGGCTGCTATTTTTGGTCTGCGCCTTGTATTCAGTAAATTTATGCAACAATCTGTAAATATGTTTCATGAATAATCATGTAAAATCACAATATTTTCAACAAACAACCCGCCGTTCCCCTGCAACAAAACAGACACACGCTCTGGTTCACGTTCGCCTTGGAGTCGTTTAAGCGATTAACCTAAAATAAACACTGTGTGGGAAGATGCTCGTCTGTTTTTGTTTGTTTTTACGGCCCGTCGATCGCGATGCACAGGACAGGCGCTGTGTTTGTCGGTGGCGAAAGCGTCTGCTGCTGTAAACAGGGTTCTCCAGTTCATCCTTGAGCAGCCGGCTCGTGTGCTGACTTTCCAAAAAGGTCGATGAAGTAGACTGTGCTCTTCATGTACTCTGGTAAAGTATTTCTTGAGTAGAACACAAATACTTGCTTGTAAATGTACTCAAGTATCAAAAGTATTTTTGTCATCAAGATCTAGTAATAGTATTCTTCACATTACTTTTATTATTTGAGTAAATTCACAAACAAGTGATCTACCCAAGAAGCGTTCTACCAGAATACATTGTACTTCGTCCACTCTCGTGATGGTGACTTCTCAACTAACGTGTACTCGGCACAGTAATCCCCTGCTTTTCACAGGGGTTGTGTTCCAAGAGCATCTGCGTATAGTGAAAAACCATGTTGCCTAAAAATGCCTATTTTATTGTGTAAACCCTAAATATGCCCCCAAATATGCTCCCAAAACACTTTAATTTAATTTTAAACTCAGTTTAATTCTTTACCCCTAAAGAAAATGTAAAGGGAAACCTGTGTTCGCCTCTTTTAATTTAATTTCAAGTAATAAAAATGTATAGAAGAACAAAATGGAAAAACAAGAGAAACACTGAGACGATTTACAGGGGAGATTCTGGTCTGCAGCTGCCACAGACACTGCAAACGGCAGCAGCAAGGAGAAATAAATAGCCAGAATCAAAAAACTGCCGGAGGAAAATTCTTAAAAACCTTTAGCATCAGCAGCGCACATTAGCATTAGCAGGATACGGCAAGCCAAAACAAAGATTTGTACACAAAAGAAACGTTGAAATAACTCTCTCTACCCACATGTTTAGACAGGGCACAGCTTACTAATACTACATAAACTGAACTGTTGAAAACTATGCATAACGTTCTCAGATTGGCTACTTAACATTTTATATGGAAATGTAGCTAAATTTACGTTCATATTTGTTACAAAATTAGTAACTTACATTTTTCATGATAATTTAGCTCTAAAATGCTATATATTGCCACAAAAAAAGAAAAAAGAATTGGAGGATATTTGCAGTTTCCGCGTTATTGTGGGGATTTTGGCCATTATCAGTTCGGTTCTCAGAAAAAATCTGCGTTAATCTGTTATTATGTTTCACATTATTATGTGAAAAACACAGTTAATTGTCAGATCCTAATATTTTTGGGAAATCCACCAGTGGAACTCATATCTAATGCACCTTTTTATTGCAGCATTTTATCTGTGACTGTTCCAGATCCTCATCCTGTACAAAGTAAACTGTGGACCTGCTTTGCAAAACCTTTGTCGTTCGAAGCCCGAATCTCATTTTGGGATCTTGGAGTGCTGTGTGTTGCTGGTGAGAAATGAGTTGATCTGATTTCCCTCTCCTGCAGAGCCGGTCTCTCAGAACTCCTCCATACTCACTCAGGAGGCAAGAGGGACCCAGAGGTCAGGGGTCACTACCCCTGAGGACTGCTCCCCTCGGCCCTCTGTGGTGGGACGGCCGGGTCAGAGAGTTCGGGGGGATGGCCAGGACGGGGACGCCGCCTCTACAAGGTTCTTAATGTGTTTGCTGTGTTTTTACATCTGGAAAAAAAATAAGACACTGCTGCAGTTTATTTTTAAATCAGCGTCTCATTGAATATGAAACCATTCCATTCCAACGTCTGTTAAATTCCTACACAAGCACCTCATTCCGCTTTATGAGTTACTGATTCGTGATCACCTGAATTCTATGAATTATTCAAGTTCTGTAAACACTGCATCATTTCTCTTGTTTTGATGTTTTGTGATTTCCTATAAAATGATGCTTTAAAGAAATATATTTTAATATAAGTCAATATGTCAAAGAGTTTCACCCAATAGTAAGGACAGTTTCTGTGATCCAACGGTGCAGGAAAAATCTATGGTCCTTTTTTGTGTTTGTGTGCTATATATGTACACATAGATATATATATTACTATGTGTACATATGTAGCACACAAAAAAGGACCATAGTTTTTTCCTACACTGTATATATATATAGTTGCAGCTTTTCAGTGACCCAAATTTTGGTACCCCCTCCTTTTTACAGTTCCTATTTTTCAGACAGAAGAGTAAGTCTAAAATTAGTTGCTTTTGTTTGTTTTCTGAAGACGAGAGGGGACGGGAAGTCCTTGCATGAAAAGAATTCATTACAGCTTTGAATTTTTTTTTAAACACAATCCGTGTCTCGGGTGATTAAGGATTCTCTTTGACTGTGTGTGTAGCGGCTCCAGCTTGCAAAGAGGGGCTCCCCTCGGGCCAGCCCCACGGTCCCCCCCGCTGCAGCCTGGCCTGGAGCTCCCCGCGGAGCCGGAGGGTGAACACACGCTGGAGCTTCTCGTGCGGCAGTGGAACCTGGCCAGATTTGCCGTGGAGACTCTAGAGCACACGCTTCCTCTCCTCAGGACAGGTGAGAGTCCTCTCATGCAGCTTGGCTTCAAGCTCCAGATGTTTTCCTTCCCTCTTCTGCTGCTCATGCTCCTCTCTTGTGTCTCCTTGTGGCCTCTCAGGGAAGCTGAAGGTGCTGAAGCAGGTTCTGGAGCTGCTGGTGGAAGTGCTGATACTGCTTGGGGACAGCGTGGCACCAGAGCTCTGGGACGAGTACAGCCTCACCGCAAGCGAGCTGGCAAGTTCTCAAAACGTCCTCAACACACAGCCCTCCTTCAGACGTCATGGTACTGGGCAGTACTGATATAATTTAATATCGATCTATTCCCAATGTGGTACTGTCACCTGGCACTATGTGACTTTAATTTGGCTTTAATAACTGGCCAATAGAATCACAGTATCATGATATTTAATCACATTAAACTAGTTCTTGTCTCTTAGTTTATGGGCTATCACAGTATATTTATATATAATGATGCAATATTTTCCAATGGGCCAGCATTTTCCAATGGGCCAGCAAGTGTTAATGTACTGGAATGTACAGATAAAATTCAGTTATGCAATATTTTGTTTTAGATGGCAGTACTTATCAAAAGTAATATTAATATCAATTTCTTTCCCAAATATGTAAAAATCTTTAATAATCTTTTCCGAATATGTTACAGAATCCTGCCACTACTTAACACTAATGGCAGTGGCAAACCCGCCAATTCTTAACACTAATAGCTGGCAGATAATGTCAGTTGCATAATATGAAATGAATTGAATTAAATTAAATATTGGAATATTTTCCTAATTGACCAAATTAATCATTATTAGGTCATATTGATAAAGTTGAATATTGCAATATTTTTTCAGTACATCATAGTTTTGCGGTTCTGGATGACATAAATTTGCAATAATAAATGGGTGGTACTGATCAAGTTAGAACATTACCATTAATGCGTTAACATGATCAAAGTTAGCATTTTGTGATTTTAGAATTATTTTTTGTGTAAGTATTAATTTTAGACATTATAGTTAAATTAATACTAATACTAAAGTTATTCATGCAAAATGTTCATTTAGCATGAATTAGGTCATAGGTCAGCAGGTTTACTTTATTAATCAATCAGTTAATTAATTATTAAATTTGGGTATTTTAAACTATTACAGTAATAAAGAACTGGACTAAATTAGTTACAGTTAGAATAATATCAAAACTATGTGACACCAGCACTACTTCCAGCCCTGATTTAGACAATATCTCAGCACTAAACCACCGGCAGGCTTATGGCCCTTTTCTCTCTCTCTCTCACACACACACACACACACACACACACACACACACACACACACACACACACACACACACACACACACTCACGCACCTGCCATCCTGGCCTCACACTCTCTCTCTGTTGTCCAATATTGGACACGCGGGAAGACAGATGGTCATTACAGGAGATAGAGTTATCAGTGTAGATTCTCTTGTTTTGGGGGAAAAAAACTATTTTGCTGCTTTTCTCTGCAGTAACGAAGATTCTGGAGGACTGTGGGTATTAATTAGGACCAGCCCAATATATTTGAATGCCCATTATGTTGGTATGTGTGTCTGTATTTAGTATTCAGATCCAGTTAAAGGCTCATTTTTGAGGTATTTAAATAAAACACTGCATTATAAAACCAGGAGAAAATGTCTTATACTGAAATGGCACAATGTTAAAAATCAAGTCAGGTAACGTTATCTAATGGCTCAATGCAGCCAGTTCGGTGTGGGATCAGTTCAGTCAGTGAAAGATATTAAAATGTTAAATAGACTTTTGCAGGGAGTGTTTGTTTTTTTTTTTTTTTAACAGTTCCACCCGTTGCTGTGTGAGGTTTTTTTCCCAGACTAAAAATCGACGGTTCGTTAGTTTGTAATGTGGGTTGATCTTGTATTCACTCCGGTTGCGCTGCCTGACTGCAGAGCAGCAGGTGTTGAGACAGACAGCAACAACCTGACATTGCCTTAATATTGTAAATGTCTTTCTTAACATAAAGATATTAATTTTCTAAACATTTCGTGAGTGACGCGACATTCGCCTCAATGCTGATGTTACTGTCTGACTCTGACTGTGCCAAGCTGTGACAAAAACTGTATATCAAATTAATTTAAAAATACTAAAAAAAAATGAACAAACTGAGATGTAGAATCTTCCTTTAAATTATTTATATGATCCTTGTTATTATTAGTGCATTAGCATTAGTAGCAGCTGTAGTAGTAATGATTGTAATGTTTTTATTAGTTGTGGTGGTAGTGTTGTTAATGATGATGATGATGATAGTAGTAGTAGTAGTAATAGTATTGTTATTCCTGTTACTACTAGTATTAGTAATTGTAGTTAAAAGGGCCACCTAATTGTATTAGTACTGATGGTGATGGTAGTAGTATTAGTTTTGTTATTAATAGTTTTAATTATAACACAAGAAACAGAAGGCAAATGTAGACATTATGTAAACCTTCTGGAGTGATGAGAATTGAACAGCACTGAACGGAGTTCCAGGGACAAACGATCAACTACAATAAATAAACAATAAATATACAATGTAGCCGCATAACAGTAATGTGAGTGGGAAACTTAGTTTACCAGAAATTCAAATATAGCACTATATATACACATGTTATTGCACATGAGCATGTGTTGCATTGGAATCATTAAATTCTTATTCTTATTGCACAGTTAGCAGCACCGAAAAACCACAATGAGTAAGTGTAGCATTATAACAGTGACTGGTCATTAGGGTGGTTGTACTGGCAGTAAACAGGATGAGTGTAGCATAGTATAAAAACAAAGTGTAGACATTGTAAGCGGTATGAATAGCATAGCATAAAGTGAAATGTGCTGAGACCTTTAAATGCATTTATATGCATTTGTGTGCAATCAGGGCCCTGATGGCCTGTGGCATGAAGCTGTTGCACAGCCGTACAGAACCAGAACGTTGCAATATGGTTGTTGTTTTTAAAAGATTATTATTATTATTATTATTATAATTACCACAGAACAATAGATTCCGAACACTTTCCTTCTTTATTTTTTTGTTGCACTGAACTTTAAAGCTGCTGGAGCAACAGAGTAAAGAGAGCAGACCCTCCTGAATGGAGCGGTGTTTTTGTAAGGCATGACCCTCGTCTTCATTTATATTTAATGCGCACTCGAATATAAATGAAGTGTTGTCATCCAGTGTAACTCCCTTTGAAAAGGTCTGGACTCTTGCTGCCCCCTGCTGGTGGTGTTTTACCCTCATGCTCCTTCACACAGTACCCGAATTACAGTGTATGATTTTTTTTCTTTGTCGTCTTAGAGAGAGAAGCTTCAAGCGTGTATGGAAACCCTGGGAGATATTATTTGCCATCACAGCAGCGTGGCATCTTCCGAACAGCCTGAATCATCTCTGATTCACCACCGTCTGGCGTACATGGGCACAGCCGTTTTCACCATCCGCCTCCTACAAACCCTCTTACCTGTGGAGAAGGTGAGTGGGCATATGGCCCTGCCAATCACGACCATTAATAAACCAGAATGGACATATGGCCGCGTCCTTCACATATAGTGTCGGAACAAATGGGTTCATTAAGCTGATTAGAAGTAGAGCGTCTGAACCCGCTAACATCCAGACCTGAAAACTTCAAACTGGAAAATGTTTTAAATCGATCAAACTAATGATTTTATTCTTGTCATTCAGTTTATTATACTAAATGTTTTCCAAAAGAAACAATATAATTTTTTTAGACAGATCAAAAAAAGCTCTGTGGCATTTTCCCCCAAATGAAATTTGACTAATGGATGTGAATGGGTTAATACTGAATGGTTTAAGGTCAGTTACAGGCAAATTAAATGGTCCAGTCTTCTTAGCAGTCTTCTGATGCATTCTCTGTTCTTTCATAGCTTTTGTTTCTTCATGCCATTAAGTCAACGAAAAAAGGGACTGCGACACAGAACCCACTGGATTGTACATTTATAGTGTTCCTCACTTTTAAATAATTTTTTTGTTTTAGACAGAAACACACCATCAAACTGGCTTGTAACTCTTTCACTTTTATCAGGCTGAAAATTGTCAACAAGGGGGCACCATTGGCAGCCAAATAGCTTTTCGTGCTTTATTTATAGGTGTTTCATGTCAGTGACACTCCTTGCTTGACCAGTTTGTCTTTGTTAATCACATTTTTGGGACATGTAGGATGTTTTTTTGGTATGTGTTTCAATCTGTAATTAGGCTAAAGATAGCATGCTACTATTCCATCCTGCTTATTTTCACTGGGCTACAACATCGTCCTTCTTGGTTGTGCAGCATTTTATACAAAAATTGGACATTTTCTGAATTTAGTGTCCGAATATAATTTTGCTGGTGTTCTGTGAAGCATCCTTGAGACAGTTGCTATGTAAAAGACATTGTGGGCTGGTCATAAATATAGCTTGGTTTTCAGGTTTTGACTGGTCACATTGTGAAAGGAGATTGTTGATTACAGCAGTGTTTTTATATTTTTCCTCATTAAATAAGTCTTGATTCAGGTGATCACTAATCATTACCTCATAAAGCAGAATGAGGTACTTGGCTGTCATGCATAGAGATGCTGGTTTAAAAATAAACTGCAGTGGTCTGTTATTTTTTTCCAGAGTTGTGTAAAATTCGGTTGTAAGTCTGCTAGCTGAAACATATTTATATTCTCTTCATATAGGCCAGTGAAAACCTTCCAGAAAGTTCAGTAGCTGCGATTTTCCACCTCTGCCTGGACACACCCTTCGGTCTTGAGTTTCCCAGCGTTCACGAGTCTGCTGTGGCCTACCTGGAGCAGTGTAGCTCAGATAGCTACGACCTCTACCGCCGAGTCAGCCGGGCCGCTCACACCATGGAGGCTACCTGCTCTTTATTGAAGGAAGTCCAGGCTGAGGTAACGAGCCTGGTGGCCGTGATCCCGTCAAGTCACAGCTTTTCACCCTAGCTTCAAAGACCCTTTTGTTCAGAGGGCATCTCTTCCTCTGATGCTCATCTTCTTGTTTTACTCACACTCTTGTGAAATTCTCTTCTGGTTCTCTCTCTGTCCTGAAATTCTCCTCTGGTTCTCACGCTGTCCTGAAAGTTAAATGGGCCATTTTATACAGCACTTCACCTGAGCAGCACATGGGCCAGCTTTACAACCAGTTCTTCTGAACCACTGAAATGAGGCCAAATATATCCAAATTAAGCTGCATTTCCCTCAACTCTGGACCAGAGTGGAAAAAAACACTCATGACGAACTCGTAGAAAGCATTCCTGAGAAAAAATGAGTGAATTTAGAGAGAAACACAGAGACAGAATGTCCATCAACTGGAGTATAAATAATAACACGTCAGCGATTTTTTTTTTTGTTGTAATCATCAGAAACCACAACACACTTTTCTAAACCAGTTTTTCATGCTGATTTCAGATCTGCTTTCAGTTTTTTCAGTCACATCAACTTATTGAATGATAAGTAATATTAGATTTGCAATAGACTTGTATGTAAAACTGTACTTGCGGGAAAAACTAAACACCGATTTGAAATCAGCATGAAAAACGCTACAAACCCATCTCTGATGATTTTGACCTGTTGACCTTTGTAATAAAACTGATGAAATAGAATAATGTTCCTGAATTAAAGACACCTAGTGGAGACTGCAAATGTGGAACAGAACAGCCGAATTTCACATGAAAGTTTGATCGCCTAAGGTGGAGACGGTTTTCGGCGTTAAAAAAGAAATGTGATAAATTAGGAAAGGTGGTTAGGAGTCTTGTCCGAGGGTCATGGTGGAGTGTGTTCGTCCAGGAGGCGAGTCTGAGCCCAGCCTGCTGGAAGAGGTGATGGTTTCGCCCTCTGTGAGACAGAAACTGCCAGAATGATCTTATTCTTCATCACAACTTATTAACATAGTAAATACAGATTAATGTAAAACAGTGAAGATTTCTCTATAAAGTTGTTTTCTGTTTAAAATGGCTGTTTTTATCAGCATGACTCTTAAACTCTCTGACATTTTAGAACATTTCAGTTATTTGCTTGAATTTAATGGAAACCTGATCACTGTTATATTTTCCTTTTTTCATTCTGTCTGTCTTTATGTATCATAATATATATTCATATATTTTAGTGTGTCTGTATGTGTCTGTATGTGTCTGTTTCTGTATTTGTCTGTGTGTGTTTCTGTGTGTGTGTCTGTGTTTGTCTGTATATGTGTGTCTCTGGTGTCAGTGTGTTTAGTTTATTTTTTACTGTTTAGTAAACATTTACAGCTGAGTTACAATGGCACTGATTGCACTGATGGCACTACAATTTCTGATAAAATGGCCAACAGGTACTAGACAGATAGAACTTATAAACTGACACCTCAGTATGAGTAAATAAAATGCACTTTACATTAAATACCTTAAAACAACGTTAAAGATCAGTTTTTAAATTTGGTTAATTGTACTGTTGCACATTTTAAAAGCACTTCTTTGCTCCACAGGGAGACAAGAACTGGCTGGAGCTGCTGGAGCTCGCGGACCAAGCCATCGACGGCCTTCCTTATCATCAGCACCTACCGGTCATCAAGGAATGCGTTCAGATCTGCTCCTACCTGTGAGATGCTTTTATTGATCTTTTCTTTTATTGATCATGAACTTTTTTGTGTTTATTTGCTGTCATAATAGAACCTCATATCACTAAACCTTTTAGAAGATTTGAACATAAATACCTTGAACATTAATGTTTAAAGTGATGAAACCTGTTTCCAGGTGGAAGTCAGCTCAGGCCAGCCCGCTGCTTCAGATGGAGAGTCAGAAGATCTTCCTGAAGCTGCTGTCACACCCTCTGCTTCCGGTAAAGGTGGAGACGTACTCTTGCACTCTGGAAGTGGTGAAGGTACGCTATGTTGCCAAATTCAAAAAGGCCTTTAGGACAACATCCTGTTATTGGGATTACACTGCCATATAATGACCTGCTCTCCAATATATTACAAACACACATGCTGATCAATAAGGTGACATGATTATAGATTACCATTAATGTAACCATAATAATTGGTGAGTGAGATTTCAGTGGTGCAGCAATAGTGTGTGATATACTGTGTGTCCCTAATATGAGAAATTGCATTAATAATCACTTTTTTTTAATGCATTAGTAGAAATTTGCATACCTTGGCACCATTAAGGAGCTGCTATTACATTCTCTGATGTCTGTTAGAAAAAGTTGGCCAAAAGTTTTGAGAATGACACAAATATTAGTTTTCACAAAGTTTGGTGCCAAACTGCTTTTAGATCTTTGTTT